>JARJLF010002160.1:0-48328 GCA_029378395.1 Mycena leptocephala
AAGAGCTTTGCTCTACGCACCGTCCCGTACTTTTGAGAACATGATTTGGGGGTTTTAGGCCCACCCTTAGTGCAAACTGCATTGACAGCAGGAGACCCATCGCCCCATACTTCCTCGAATGAGCCCAATCCTCCACGTTATATCTTGCCCCCAGGTCGTCCTTCGACGAGCGGCCCCCCGTCACCTATGCTGCTCCCATCGGTCAGGCTATTCTGTCGTCGCAGGACCACCGTCTCGCACTTCGTGACATATAGATGGATCGCCATCGTCTATCCCCACTTCAAACTCGGCGAAACGACCTGGATGAACAGCATACGACATGTGGTCAACACCACCACCCATTTCCGTAAAGTCAGGATACAAAACGCAGCAGCAAAATTCCACTGGGCGATTCTTGATGAAGATCTAGGAAGCTTCGTAAACGGAGGGTACCAACCCTAATCAATTCCGACCCAGGCGGCTGGGATTATGTCGCCGAATTAAGTGGTAGTATGGTCGACGTGGCGGGGTGTTCGCATTGGTACCGGGGCGGGGGGCGTATGTGTGGCAAAGTTCCAGGAGCCGTTTGGAAACGTTAACGCCTGGTATTTTATTGCGTGTATTTTCTTGTGGCCGTTATACATCTGTGACCAACCCGTTCGGTGCCGTGGATGAGTGAGAATCAGAATCAGAATACTGGACGACTGGGTGGACACTCGTCACCAACCTGCGGTTGGTTCCTCGTGTCCCCCGCGTCCTGCCTCAATGGCAGAAATTTCATAAGATCAGTAAAAAAGGTGCCAGCTACAGCCGTTTGCTTATGTTCGTGAAAATGCGAATTTATTTTTTTTGCGCGTCACATTGTTGAAAAAAAAAAACCTGAAAAGAAATCGGACTCCAAAGGACAGATATCCGCAATGAACCCTATTTGGACTCAAGTCACCTCCGAGCAACCGGCGTCCTCGTGCAACTATCGAGGTTCCCCCGCTCCTCACCGTCGTGGGGACGAGCTTTGCAACGGTCAGCACAGCAAACGCTGGATCTTTTTTTTCTTCTTCACCCTCGAACGGTTTCACTCACCAAATATCCAAATCAGATGTTCACTTCCATGTACAACGACGGGACCTGCCCTTCGACGATGTCGAACGGTCCGATGATACGCGGACCTTATGATGGGGTCCAGCACAGTGCGATGGAGAAAGATGGAGTTTAGTGGCGAATGAGGCCGTGCATTGTCCACTGGTTTGCGCTGAATTGAAGTAACATACAGTAGGATCCAGTGTATTCCAGTGGTGGCCGGTAGCGGTGAGGGTCCAATGGAATGCATTAACAGTTGGCGGATATTGAGGGGATGATGGGAGAACAGTGGAGGATTCAGTGATAGTCGCCTTGCTGAACTCCAGTGGAAATCGTTGGGTACACAAAGGATGCTGTGATCGGCCATTGTGGTCCACCAAGGTTCAACAGAAGTAGGTGGATGACCATTGGTTACCAATGCCGACCAATGCCGATCAATGCCGTTCATGGGAGTGTTCTAGTTCACCCCAAAACATCTATTTTTGCTTGAGAATGTGGAATTTGTACAAAGTGTTGCAAGGACCGGGAGTTGATTGTAATATCATTGCAGGTGCGGGACGAGGAGGAGCAGGTTGAGCTGGAACGGGAGCAAGCGCATTTTGGGCGGGGGCGGGCGGGTCTTGAACGGGAATGACAGGCGCAGTGGGATTGGCAACTGTGGGCAGTGCGGTGTTAGCGGCCTTGCTCGCATCCTTTCCCTCGATCTCGAGCCATAGCAGTAATATTTAGACTCGTGCGGCATACACTGTCCTTCCTTGAAGGACAGTCTGGGTAAAGGAATATATTCCCACGTAACTGTCGTGCGGCATACGCTGTCTGTCCTCGAAGGATATGCTGCGTATGGAGCTATTAACCAAAATATTCCCACACAACTGTCATCTGGCATATGTTGTCCGTCCTCGAAGGACAGTCTGGGTATGAAGGAATTAAACAGAATATTCCCATGTAACTGTCATGCGGCATAAAAATATTCCCACGCATCTGTCGTGCGGCATACACTACTGTCACAGTGCCACTACCGTCTGCACCCGGAGCAGAAAATCTGAGGGCGGGACTACGACGGGGAGTACCGCGTGTCCCTGCCCGTGCATCTCTTCTTTCATAACTATTGTCGACGTTGTGTGACTCGACGTTACGCACGCATGTGGACCAAGATCATGGGCAGTATTTACTTGCGGAGCATGTACAGTATGTACAGCATTAACACTCCATAATGATTGCAGTGCTTAACGCGTGAGACGTGACCAGACTCTTCGCCGAACTAACTTCCGCTTTTTAGTATCGCATCAAGTTTCAAGTATGAGAATTGCCGAGAGGAGATTCGCATCCGGGTTTCAACTCTGTATCCCCGTAATTAATTAAAACCCCACATTCCGAAGGAAGTCACTTGTGTGGTGTTGTCTGATGGGGCAATTCCCTGACAACTCTTCCTGCTCCGAGACGAAGACGGACTCATTGGACAAGGGAGACCGGTATTTCACGCTTTGTGCATAACACATTTCTCCGGGCGGTGTTGTCTGACCAGACGATTCCCTAGCAACTCGTCCACACCGGCATCCGGCTATCTGCGTTTATATTGAGAACATGCATTCTTCTCATTTGCTCTGGGGGTCTGGACTCCTCGTTGGCATTGCAGCGCAAGAAGTGCATACTATTTATTTCAATAACCAGTTTGTCCTTCTTTCAACATTCAATAAAACCACTCCTCCTGAAAACAAACACAGATGCGAGTCCGGAATTGTATGT
This sequence comes from Mycena leptocephala, assembly GCA_029378395.1. NCBI lineage: Eukaryota > Fungi > Basidiomycota > Agaricomycetes > Agaricales > Mycenaceae > Mycena > Mycena leptocephala. The sequence continues at coordinate 2,803 of JARJLF010002160.1, forward strand.
TATTTGGGGCATCATGGTCAACATTCTTGACTCAGAGATTCAGCCAACCTTAATCAAAGGAAATTCCGTTTTATCGACGGGAGGTGGGAGTGTGTTTTCAAATACGAGTAAATAATCTTGATGATGACTGCTCTACATTCAGGAAATTTCACAATAAACGGCCCACTGGGGTCAGCCATTGCATATCTACAGAGCTCAAACGAGTCGGCCCCTGCGTGTGGATTTAATGGAGAGGGATGTACTCTCATTGAGACAAGCTTAGTGAACCCAACACCCGGGGGTCCAGGTTCTGGCTGGAGCAGCGATATTTCTCTGATTCCCCCGTACGTGCAGTTTTTAGTTACTTTTGTGTAACTGCCCATCCCAATATACAGTCATAAATTCACGGTTGGGGTTGCGTTCAGGTATGTCCATGGTTACCATTCTCAGATTCAATAACCCTTTTATGCAGGTATTTCAACGGGTGTGATGGCCAAGGCGCAGAATGTTGACCCTTTTGTGAATTAAATCGAACTTATGTGTTTAATAATCCGTAATTCAGGCCTGCAAGATGATTGCCCAATGGTCTTCCATTCCCCGAATGAGACTTGGGTCCAAGTTTCCTGCCAGGATCAAGATGCCAATCTGGAGGTGGGTCTTTTGTTCTGCTAATTATGCGGCGTCGGATTCAATAGTTGATTCCAGATCATATTTTGTGCACAGCAGGATAACGGAAATACCACAAGCACTGGCGCGGAGCCGGGTAGAAGTTGTTAGAACAATTAGAGATGGATTTTAGACGACCAAATGCGAGTTTAAACTACAATGGGCATAGCCGAAGTCTGCCGCCGTTCTGCCTGTATTGTGCCGGCCGTAATCACCCAAAAACAGTTGTGCCCCAGACACTACATGTATGGGATCACACAACCCCACCATATTCCTTCTCCGTTTGTACCAACCGTGTCGCAGTCTTTACATCCCCAAAGCGTATATTTACCAGCTCCTCAAGCTTGATTTTTCCTCGGCGGACCACTATTAATGCCAACTGCCTGTCACAACAAAGCCGATACACCTGGAAATGCTGGTTGGACACCGAGCCGAGGCCGTTCGAGAAGACCCCATCATTTTCAACGCGACAGATGTGAACATATGCGAGCTTCAAGTTGCTCCCAGTTGCATTCTGAATCCGCAACTTAGAGGTAAGATTCAAAGCACGGGGACGACGGAATCTAGTGGCTTAGTGACATACTTAGGGGCCGTAACTCTGAAATGCATTGAAGTCGACGCACCTTCTGGCGGATCTCCCTGATAGCTGCTCTTGGCTCTTGGCGTGGATGTAGCCAGAACGCTGATGCCGTTTAGGATCACTTTTTGGAACACAGGCATCTCAACGTACGTGTTGCCCCCCATATTAGGAATTTGATTCCACAAGGCAGAGTTTCCGGTCCGGAGTCTTAAACCATCATCTGGTTGGATTTCCTGGCCCAATCTCACATTGTTCGCCGGCGCTTCCTGTTCCGAAGTGGCCCTGCTCCAGATCTGGGTTCTGTCGTTTTCGGACTGTCAAAGGGACAAAAAGAGAGGTCATTAGTCCGCAATCAGGCAGATAATATAAGTCAGAACTCTGTCCAATTCGGTTTTGTTCTGTCCCAATTGTTTTATGAAATCTTCATTTTCTAGTCGCAGCCGTTCGAGCTCCTGCGCAGATTGAGCGGGGTCAGGGCACGATATTTCTGGCTCACATCGTGCATGTCAGTAGCGTTGGCCTGAACTTTTTCTAACTCTAATTCAAGCCGCTGGCGCTCATTTGACTGAAGAAGAAAGTAAGTAAGGTCTTTATTGAAAAGGTTTTATGAGGAGCTCACTTCATCGAAGTGAGATCTGGCGTATTCCGATTTAAAAGTCTCCAACTCTGCTTCTTTCTTCTCGGCGCATGTGAAAATTTCCGATACTCTACGTTGGAGTTCCTGCTGCGATCTCCTCAGATCCTGGATTTCCTGGGGCGAGTGCTCGATAAGCTAACTGAGCGGTCAAGATAAACGATTTCACCTGTTCAAGTTCGCTGTTCTGAGCCTTTAGTCCTCTCTCCCTTTCTTCACAGTCTTCCTGTAGCCGTTTAATCTGTTTCACCCTCTCTATCTGCCCTCAGTTGTGAATCCGAGCAGTTGGAACAGGAAATACATTGAACACCAACATCCATATTTCTAAGCGTTGCTCCACATTCTTCGATCTTGATATTCTTTTGGCCCAATTGACTTTCCAAATCCTGGATCCAGGATTGATCACTCTGCCTGTCTTTCAGGGCCTGCTGCAAATTTTCTTCCAGAATCTCGATCTGGTCTGTATCACGCTGCCATTCCGTTAGGACCAATTCTTCTGCGATTCTGGCCTCGTCTTGCATATCGGGACTCATATGACTCATATCTCTGCCGCGGCGAGGTCTCTGGGGTCGGCTGAATCGAATACCCCCATCTGTAGCAGTACCGGATCCATGGTAGGAATTCTCTGAGACGCCCCTGTCAGATATTTTGCGTACTTGTAAGTCTGCGCCAGACCGGTTACATACAGGGACTAACCACGTGTAAAGTAATTCAGTCCGTACTTTGACTTGTTCTTCTTCAGGAATTGAGGCAAGGAAATCAACAAAACGCCTTGCAATATCTGGCGAAGATGGATTTTGAGTATCCGACATAGGGGTGGTCTGACCAGCAGCCCTTGTAACTTTGGGCAAACTTGAAATATTATATAGAAAGATGCGGAGAGTATTGGCCGGACTTCCGCGATCTGCTGGCAGAAGATCTTCCACCTATTTCTGCAGGAATAGAGACACGCTGCAAAACGCGGATACAGGGTTTTATCCAGAGGTCCAGCCTATCCAAAGGCCAGCCAGTCCCAGTCGGTGAGCGTCTTATGTGAACGACCCTCTGGTAGGTAGGTAGGTAGGTAGATTACACGGCACGGTCCCGCATAGGAATGCCGGGGCCCAGGAATTATCTGAGTGTACAGGCACTGAATGGGCCCTTACTAATGTTACAGGGCATGGAACATAAAGATTACTACTTACTTCAGCCACAATAAGTCCGCAACGTACTGTGATACTGTCTTATTTCTGGATGGTACACTCACAACCTAATAGTAAAGAGCCATGCAACAACGATTGAACGTTGGTTTGCTTTGCATGGATGAGCGGCACACAGTGACCAGTCCCTGAGCGATAGCAAAACAGCGGGGGGGTCTCGGGTCAACTTTTCCGTGTAATTTGCCGCCACGGGCGCTTACAGCTGTTTGCAAAAGTAATGACACTTCGCTAAAAATAGTTAAAAGAAAGCATTTTGAGTCGGCACTTTACCGATATGATTTCTCGGTCAATTCTCAACCGAAACTCTTGGAAATAGGTGCGTTCGAAAGCGCTCAAGCGGTGCATTCGAATAGTACCCTACATGTTCGAACAATTCTAAAATTCCCAAGTCCACGAATTCTGGCGGCCCGATTTGAACTGAATATATCAGCAACCGATTCTCGGTCAATATTCAGCCGATTTGCTTGAATCCAAGTGATTCTTAAAGCTGAAACTGAGGTGGCCACAGCTATGCACTCATAAAATGAAGCAACCCTAATACACACATGCAGGAATGGAATTACTGATCGGAGCTGAAAATTCATTACTGGTACATTGTTTCGGAGAAAATCCAAAATGTCTCAGAATACAATGCTTTGCCTCAATATTCCCTTCCAGAAGAGGTCCGAATCATTCAAATCGGCTCACTATTGATGCAGAAATGGCTCCTGATTCGTTCGGTTCAAATCAGACAGCCGGAGTTTTTGGACTTGGCAATTCCCGAATTCACCGAACATGTAGGATACTGTGTGAAAGCGCCGCTTAAGCGCATTCGAACGCACTGACTTTCAAGTAGATCCGTTCAGAACTGAATGAGAAACGAGCGTGTCAATCAGGCAGATCAAAAACACTTTCTTTTAACTATTTTTAGCGAAGTGTCATTACTTTTGCAAACAGCTGTAAAAGCGGTAAGTCCACGCCGCTTTATAATCAAAATGGAATCAAACTCGATGCTATGGGCTCGGCTCAAATCCCGCTCAAAAATTGACCTGCTGATCGGGCAGCCAGCACAATTTCACACAGAATGCTCTCCCCAGATTTCTTTCTCGGGCGCCCGTGTGATTCCGTTCTTAATCAAACATCAGAAAGCTTTATAATCAAACTGGCATCAAATTCGATCCTATGGGCTCGGTTCAAATCCCACTCAAAAATTGACCGGCTGTGTGGGCTGCCAGTGGCACGGTGGGCAGCCACCGCTTTGAGGGCGGGGGATGTATGCATTGCACAGGACCTAGCCCTGGCCGTATCTAATCCTGCTGACTCGAATCGGCGGGTAATTTCGAGCTGGTTGGCTTGGGATCAGTGATTGAGCATTTTTTGAGTTTCAAGCAGTGGCTGCAAATAGAACAACACTGCAATCCCGCATTTTTATGATTTGAAAGCAATGGCTGCAAATAAAACAGCACCGCAATCGGTTGCACCCGTTATTTGAGGGCAGGTATACATCGCACAGGACCTAGCCCTGGCCGTATCTGATCCTGCCGACCCGAATCGGCGGCCGAGAGTGTAGCTTTTTTGAGTACCATGTTAGTTCAGTACGCCAATGGATTTTCCTTTCTTCTCTTTCTTCTCGTTCATGCAATGGTAGATCACCGAGTATCTAAGCAGACATGTGGCTGCCAGCGAACACTATTCCTCTCCTGGTGCTGTCTCCATACGGTAATTTTCGCATCGTCCATCGACGTCAGTCGACGTCGGCCTCATCCAAACTCTTCTTCCAGTCGAATATCAGCGCCCTACCGATACTCCTACCAAGTGCCGCCCCAAGCGGTATTGGCACTGCATTGCTGGTCTGCCTGTAATACTGGGTTGAGACATGATTGCAAACAAACAACCAGCATAAAGTAATAGCGTTATGTGGGAATGAAGCCATTTTTTCTGGGTCTGAAAGTGATTTCAACTGCTCAGAAGCCATATAGGTTACTTCTCCCACCTGCAGACCTTGCCAGGGCCGGCTGGTTGTGAAAAGAATCGAAATTGATGGGAATTTTCTAAAAAGGAAAGACAAATGATCTTGCCGCCACGAAAAACAGCGGTTTCGAAGTCACGACTTGATTCCCACGATGGCGCTGCCGTGCAGCGGCGAAAAACAAAACTCTGTATTAGCGAGCTCCCCCTTACGTATCCGGGCACCGGAATACAAAACATATTTCGGACCGTGCCCTGTAATGATACCCACCTACCTCGTAGTCTCTCGTAGGCAGACACTTCAACATGGGAAGCTCGTACCTCGCTTGTTGAAGTCTGTTGGTTACCGCGGGGGTCCGATCGGGGTAGGCCGTTATTACTAATCTTCGGAGTTTGAATCTAGGTCGGCAAATCTCCGAGTCCCAAATTCTGGTTTCAACGACAATGAACTGACCTGAGGATGATCTTGGATATATTTAATACCACACCAGAGGCTTCCCAAATATTTTCACGCATTTTGGAGCCCTCATCATGTGGTTCGAGCAAGACCAACGGAAGGCCATCAATATGATTATATAATCACTCGAGAACAATCGCCCGCCCTGCACAACAAGTTCCTGGACACATTTTAAAATTCTGAGGGGAGGAAACTGTAGGCACAGGCCAGGCAACCCATCCTATGCTAAAATTGAATGAATTAACGCGTATTTTGTGAAAGCTTCGACGCGACTTGATTATGATTTGTAATAAGGCCGTACCACGATCAAAGGGGCGCGGTAACAACAGGACTACCTACCTCGTGATAAGCTCTTATCTTCACTATGAATGACCCATCTGGAGGTCAACAGGGACAGTTGCGGATGAAGGTAAATCACTGAACTTAGTGCCCCGAAATATGTACTCCGGCTCCGACCTCGGTCAGTTCCTTCTCTGGCACTCACTCAATGTCGTCTCAGTTAAGTTGTTGCGAGCGCAGCGAGAAAATCTACCCTAACACACCTGACCAGGCAGAGGGCTGGGATATACAGCACACAAGTACAAAAAAAAACATAGATGGCTGACGGTCCTTGCGTGAGAAAAGGCTCTCGAACTCACTCAATTCTTGGGTTATCGCCATGGGAAGGCTTCCCAAACGATGGCGCCTTCTCAGGCGGTTCGAACGGTGCCGGACATTCAGCTAAGGGGGAAGAAGAAAAAAATCGAAATTTAAAGGGGATGAGATCGGTGGGTCTAGACCGCATTTTGTATTCTGTGTGCTGCGCAGGCGTACCCAGCGCCTCAGCGGATCCATATTAATGCATCTGGAGGGACACGAACACCTCCCGCATGTAGAAAAATACCGCGCCCGCGCCGCGTCAGTGTTATAGGCCAACTAAGGCACCCGTCCTCACATATTAATTACAGGCCTCTCATGTGCCATTTGTAAATAACACGTTAATAACGGGTGAGAAAGATCGCGTTATTTAACACGGACTTTCTTACACAATGATGTGTCGTTTAACACGATACACGAATCTACGGGTCATTGATACAACATTTTTTATTCTGTTTGCCCGCTGACGACTTCATAAAAATCCCAAATTTCGGGACATCATTCTAGACACATGTTCATGTGTATTGCCTGATTCAGCGACCTGTGAAAGCCTGTGAACAGCACAAAACCAATATTTTATTTGTTTGTATCATTGACCGGTGATGGACTGTACACGTGGACTGTTTCGCCCGTGGGGTTGCCCGGTCCATCCCAGAGTTAGGGCAGGTTCCGTAGCACTTTTGGCCACTTATCCACTGCCGTAAACACCCCGGCGAGTATGGGAAACAGATTCTGGTGTGGGACCCAAACTGAAAGGAGATTGGTGGAGTGCAGCAGAGGTCGGTACTCGGCTTTCACCAGGGCTTTGTCGAGGCTGCGAAGCGAGGCAGTACGACAGCAAAAGTCTGGGTAAACAAGCGGAATCCGGAACCGAATATCGACGGCCGCTGTGTCTGTTGTGTGGGAAAGAGCATACATATGGTGTATCAAAGACTGAGAAATTGATCTATTGAATGATTTTGGAACACACGCTGTTAATTTGTCAAATGTTCGCAACAGCTGATTTATCTGGAATAGTGTCTCTTTACAGCGCATCAAGTGGCCGACCGGGGCTCGAGTGGTGCTGGGGAAACATTTTGCAGGGGATTGGCAGCACTGCGTGTGGTGGGAGCTGCACGCTGAACAAAAATTTCGGTCATTGGGGCGAAAAGGTATGCGGGGAGAAAAATAGGTCGATAATCGCTATGCACTCGATGGTTCATGCTAAAACTTGTCGTAGGTGATTGCCTGGATGCGTTGCAAGTGTGCCACCAGACCCAGAGCTCTGCGTGTGACGTGAGCGAAAATATATGGGGTGCAGAACATTGGATCAGTCTAGCAGTTGTATCTTAATTACTGTAATGCTTCTCTTTTTTTGCGGAACGTTTGGTGGCCTTGAAATTAGCCAGTGTATGTTGGAAACGAGGCATACAGGACAAGGGACTGGCTACCGGCAGCGCCATGGGAGTTTGATCGCATCACCGTGCGTTTCCCAATTGGGAATCACTGCCATTTGATGCACATACGATGGATAGACTTAGTGCAGGCTGAACAAGCCACTTTAGCCTATGTACAACTCAATTGAGAGAAAATGTTCAGAATGTAATTCTACATGTATTCTTGGCCACAGATTTTTTGAATTGGGGACGTGGCTTGAAAACGGTGCGGTGGGTCATCTGGATACCCAAAAAATCAGCACTTTTTCCCAGGTTTTTTGTCAAGAATACATATAAAATAAGCCTTGCTTTGATTTGGGCCTGTTTCCGGGTCCATAACAGGCGCGTGGCGGTGTATCTGAGGTCGATCTGAATGGCAGGGAATACATGAGCAACCAAAGAAGAATTCACTGATGCTGAACCTTTTTGAGAGGATTTTTTTCTCAAAAGCACTCAGAGAGTGATGGTCCTGTTACAGCCGCCGTTGCCTTTGGCCGCCTTGGACGTGTCTGATGATATAAAAAAAGGGCCGATCCCTTCCACCATCTTCTTGCAATAATCTTGTTTGTGAGACTAATCTACCATGTATTGAGACCTCACATACCCAGCCTCGAGGTTCCCAGATGACTGGTGGGAGCCGCGGGCTCCTCGACATTCAATTGGTTTAGCTTAGCTGTCCCAATCAACTCCGAGGTGAATGCACTCTGTAGAAATTTCCTTCGCCTCTGAAAACAATTATATACTAGTCTACCTTGTAATAAGACCGTGCATGCCCAGCCTCAAGGTTCCCAGACGATTGGTGGCACCTGCGGGCTCCTCAACATTTATTTGGTTCAGCCTGGTTAGATACTAATCTACCATGTATTAAAACCTTTCATGCCCAGCCTCGAGATTCCCAGATGACTGGTGGCAGCCACAGGCTCCTCGACATTTATTTGGTTCAGCTTGGCTGTCCGAATCAACTCCGAGGTGAATGAACATTGTAGAAATTTTCTTTCGCCTCTGAGAACAATTATATACTAGTCGACCATGTATTAAGACCGCGCATGCCCAGCCTCTTTGTACATGTGGCTGTCTTGCCCCTCGGACACAGCATTTTCAGGATTTTATTTCACTCTTACATATCCCAGTCAATGAGATCGGGCAGGTCATCCAAGTCAACATCAGAAGTCGCCGAGTGCCATCCATCACAGGTGAAATGAACAGGTCCAAGCAGTCGACCTCCATCCCATGTGGAACCAGATATTGAGGCATAAAATGCAGCCTCATGCGCTGCCCGTTGGGCGAGAAGACGATTTATTGAGACAACAAATGCCTATTAGTAGTTTAAATTAGTAAAAATGGTACAAATTGAGAGACTGATACATGCATCGAACTCCATGAGCATGGATTTCTTCATAAACAGAGGACCGTTGTGCATTTTGACAACGGAAATGTCGACGGGGAGGTTTGTATTGACAGCCGATATGAGGACAATCAATTTTTGCATGCACGAGCTTGTGACACCCATGCGGAGCCACCGGCTCAAAGGGATGATACCAGGGATGCCATCCATGAATCGGACATGCTGATGGCGAGATTTCGGTCTGAAAAACCATTTGTGTTTGGGACACTAAGAAAGAGAAATTTGGGGCTCGTATTATAAAGTTCTTAAGCATCAACAGGATACGGAATGACCTCAGCATTCCGATTTTATTTTCAACCGGACAAGGATCAAGTTCACGTCTCAGGTTGAGGTTGGTCATAATATTTAATTAATTTTCAACCAGTGTCATTTCATATCTTCCAGGGGGTCATTTGATATCATGGCCGCAACAATGAAAGGAGCTGATATTTTCATTTGCTTCATGCTGCGACTGGAAGTACAGCCCAGTTTTCACACCATGGCAATTGCCCTGCTGTCATCGGCGATCAAATTTCCTGGTTGAGGTTGGTCGTGATATTTAATTAATTTTCGCCCATGACATTCCATATCTTCCAGGGGGACATTTGATATCATTGCCTCAACGATGAAAAGATCTGATGTTTTCATTTACTTCATGCTGCAATTGGAAGTACAGCCCAGTTTTTCACACCACGGCTGTGTTGCCACATTGCCCTGCTGTCATCGGCGATCAAATTCCCTCTTCTCCATCTGCAAAACCCGAATGTCAAGCAAGTTGGTGTCTGATTATTTTTGTGAGCTATGAATGATTGATTAATACTCTTTCTATGAGTGGTCGGAGATAGTGTCTTCTTTCATATAAGGTGGGTATCTTCATTTGAACTCATTCCCATGTGAAGCCGCCTCTCTAAATCACTGTCAGGTAAATTCCCTGAAGGCCATTATTCCAGATCTAGAACCCCCCGAGAATCCGTCTCCGAGGGGCTCACACGATCTGGGCAGCGGCTATGTTTTGCTCACTGCCATGGATAGCACCTCTCGAATGGTTGACCCAGTTGAAGCCAAGACCTTTCGTCAATATCTCGCCGACCTTAGTACGCAACACGGTGGTCACTGGTACGCATTCCCAACGGACAAGTTCCGCGTTCCCGTTGTAAAGAGACCACCAAGCCACTTGAAAAACTTCGAAATTCCGCAATGTCAAGGTGAGAATTTTAATTTTTGGCTTGGATGTAGAGTCTAACTTGACTACATACGTGGGCTATATAGGTGAAATGAGCTCATGCGATGGAATTTGCTGGTCTGGTGCGTGTCTCGGCGAACAGTTTAAACTTGCACCTGACCCGGCGCAGGATTCGCCGTTCGCTTTGCATCTGTTTAATTAAGACCGCCAACCCCGACGGCGCCATTGAAACGCGCCCAAAAAATGTGGAAAAAGGTCGAAAAAAATGTATTTCGGCTGTCCTCGGAGGGACCAGGGACCTATTCTGAACCTTGTGCCTCACAATGGCATTTTGAACCCTGTGCCCCACAATGGCATTTTGAACCCCGCGCCTCACTATGGAATCGACCATCCGGTGCATTATAATGTGTTTCGGCCGGGTTCAGCAGGGATAAGGTATATTTAAGGTTTGAATTGACGCCCTGCATTCCGGATTCTCTACTGTATTATTAAGCCAGTTATTAGAGAGGTTGCCCAAAAGCCGCATGAGCCGCATGCGGCTTTTGGCCATTGCGCAGAGCCGCGCACTTTTCTTGGTTTTTCTTGGTTCTTTTCATGCTCAATACCACACAAAATTGCGAGGAAAATCAATTACGTATCCTTGCTCTCAGGGCGTTCAAATACAAAGTTTGATGGCAGCGCCGTAGGGGAAAGCTTAATAGTTGGAGTGAACTGTGGATAAAGAACGGGAGCTGAAGTGCTCTCGGAGAACAGTTGGGCAAGGTGTGCAACACACGCGGTTGCTGGTTGTCCAGTTTCAACAGTTGGAGTGAACTGTGGATAAAGAGCCTGAGCAGGAGTGTTTCCAAAGCACAGTTGGGTGTTCAAAAACAACTGTTCACAATTGTTACCCTCTCAGGTCTTTTTCTAGCCGTTCTGACTTTATCTGCATAGATCCTCCCATAGACCCGAAGCTCGTGAATTCTGGTGGTCGACCTGCCAAACGACCCCGTAGAAGTGGTGAACCTCAGCATCGTAAAATCGGTAGCGTAAATTATTACTCATTAAGTCGCTTTTCCGACGCTTTACAGTTGAGTGGCAATGAAGTTGCCAATCGTCGTCTCGCACTCAACCCGGACATCCTCAAGGTAATTGGAGGCGCAATTGAGGTCGTGTCTGGCCTTGATGTTGGTTCGCTGCTTCAACCGGAGATGGATCGGTTGGAGCAGACCATTCATTGGGCCTTGGAACGCCTGTATTCCATGGCTAAGGAGGAGGATTCCGATTTTGCCCGGTCCTTTCGTCTGCTTGACAAGAAACTCGCAGAGACGATGAAGGCCTACCTTAACGAGGACGACGATGATTAGGTACATGAGTAGCGTAGTTTACACTTTGTGTTCAACTTCATAAACGGTCCTTGGATTTCTCCCGCGTTACTGACTGGGTTTTGGGTCAAGTTGAAAGTGAATTCTAACCAGAAGTAAACTGACTAGAATAAAGGTTCAATTTTCGTTGGTGCAGGCGTGAGTCCAATTCTCTGAGGGAGCCTTTTTTGTTTCAATCCCAAACTGCAATGTCATATATGGAGTATGCAACGAGCAGTTTATTTAGTCTCTGATATTATATGGATGGCCCATCTGAGTGCGTAAATTGTCGCACTCCGCCGCATCACATTTGGCCTTTAGCAAGGGCCACCTCGTTCACTGTCTTGTGTAACCATAACCTGACATGGTGCCAATTCTGAATCCTTTGCAGTTTAATAGCATCCTGGCTACACATTGCTTGTGTTTTCGGGCTCCAGTGGATACATTTCAGAGTGCATAAATTGCCGCACGTTCCAGATGCTCATATTTTACGGTGTCCAGCTGTTTCCAAAAAAACAGTCTAGATGATGTGTTGGGTTTGGACAGTACCCCGAGTGTTCAGAATCAACAGTTGAAGCTTGCTGATGTACTGTGCGAGCAACACAGTTTGAGTTAAGTGTGATATGATGACACTGCTCCAAGTGTTTGAAAGGGACGCTCAGTGGTGCTGCCCTCAAGCAAGTAAACTGCGGATGGAGATGGGATTATATAGGTGGGGGGGATCCACAAGAACATGTACTGGCAATATTCTGCTCATCCATGGAGGTGGTCCTTATGTAAATAGCAAAAGGACGTGAAATCACCTATTTCGGGGATAGTAAAGGTATATCGAGGCTGAAAAATGTAGAGGTCACATACACTCCTTCCATTGGTGCAGAAGAGGGCTGTATCCAACATTTAGCTAGAATGAAGCAAATTTGGAATCACCAGAATGATTTCGGTCGCAAAGTATATTTGCCCTCTGGGACCTGGGTGTTGCATTTTTCTACGGTTTGGCTCCATAGAAGTCCTTAAAGTCACAGTTATAACAGATTCCAGGACTCAAATGGGCACCAGATGCTGTGGGTAAGGCTGCATAAATCAACGGGGGCAACTTTACGAGTGGCTGTGTGATGGTAAACCTGCCCCAGTGGTATACAGCCACAGCACAGCCACAATGGCGGGAAAGACCTGCTTCAACTGTGTTGTAACCCAACATGCTGCCAGTACTGGATGCTTAGAGTTTCACTAGCATCCTTGCTACCTGTCCCTAGCATTTTTGAGCCTATATGAATAAATTTCATACTGCCTAAATTGTTGTAGTCCGCCGTGTCAGACTTTGGCTTTGATGGGAGACACTATAGTTCATGCTCCGTCTTGTTCTCTTTGCGAGTAGTAGGTCCAACTGTGTAGCCTGAACAGTCCACAGCTGTTACAAATACACAGCAGAAGTATTGTGTTAATTAATCACGGTGGCCAAGTGTTCAGAAAAGACAGCTTGATTGCGTGATGACAACACAGTTTGAGCGAGGTGCACAATAATAACAGCCTCTTAGGTGTGCAGAAACAACGGTCTAGGTTGTATCTGTACTGTGATGACAACACAGCTTGCAACATATGTTATATAACAACACCTGTGAAGTGTCAGAATCCCCGAGTTGGCATTTGCACCTCCTTGGAGGGCAGTATATATCCCTGTGGCACCCCTTTGCAGAACCATAGCAGTATGAGCTCAAATGCACCTACCTGGGGTAGGTCGGCCTGTATTTACAAAAATTATAGCGCAATCCGCAAGGGGAAGCATGAAGAAATGAATATTTTTGGGAGCTTAAATCTCCTCTAAATTTTCCTTAAATTTCGACATAGTCACCTCTGAGTCGCTACATAGTTGAGCCAGATTTAAGCACCCAAATGAAATGTATTTTTCCAGCAGTTGCCTTTAACTGTAAATTTTATACAACCAGGAATGTGTAATCTTTCGACAGTTGACATCAGCTGTATGATTTGAACTGTCTGGAACTGTCCTTCCTTCACACTCCAGACACTTATTCATGATCTTTTGTTGTGCCTGAAAATTTCCATGTCCAACCCGACAGAGGTGGCAGTAATTTATCCCGACCTTTGAGATAAACTGCGGTCCTTCAAAGTCTTGGCAAGTGCTTCTATTTCCTACATTCTATGCTACTTACGACTATTGCGAGACCTTGTTTCACCTCTCAGTTTGCGTTGTACGCGAACTGCCTTCATCAAGATGGTGAATTTTCCCCGCATCCCTGGGTATCTTTCCTCGAATGTCGTGTAATCCCCCCCACAGCGGCCTTGGAACTCTTCGCAGACAAATCGAATATTGCCCAGCTTGACAGCCTCGGATGCATATTCGGATGACTTGAACAGAGTGGACCAGTTTTTCAGAGGAACGTCAAGACCTTTTGCGGGTGAGCCATGTTCCCAATATGCCAGTGCATCGTCCAATGAATTGGTTTCAGGGATACGTGATGGCTGAGGAGTATATGGAGGGGGCGTAACTGGGGACTGTGGGTATGACTGTGGGACGGGACAGCCATTCGAGGAAGGAGGGGTAGTGGACTGAGTTCCAGTACTGCCAGTGGGGACATTACCAGCAGCATTTGGCGATGGCACCAGTGCTGGTATATTCACTGCAACAAAATTGAATTTAGCTACGACGGGAAAAAGAAGTAGGAAACATAGGAACACACCGGTGCCAATAGCGGATAAAGATTCTCCAGCAATCATACCTTGTATTTTTGTCAAGAGGCTGTCTTCAAATCTCGAAAGATCGGCGTTGGACACGGGAACCGTGTCGTCCTCTCCGTTTTTAGATCAAGCCTTAGAATTTGTTCCGTCTTAATTTATTTATATAGACGTGCACACAAACCCCCAGGCTCCCATCTTTTAGCTGCATACAGTGGTGCTCTAAATAAATGCCGAGCCTCGTTTGAGCTTATTTCGTGGTCAAATCCCTTCAAGCAAAATTGTGCCATGATACCTACTTCAATGTCGCGGAATAAAAATATTTGGTGTAGTCTGAAAAATCGACTTTGTAGACTGGCTTGCCATCGAAAATCGGTCATTACAGCATGAAAGTACTTGAAAAATGAAGTATACCCACATTTTAGTTGACTTGATTTGATACTGATTTGAGCTCACAATGGGCACTGCAAATGGGTCACTTTTGCTTTTTTGGGAGCATCATTGCCCTGTTTTCGCCCAAAATGCTGAACTTGGGAGCCTCCGTATGAGCTCAAATCAGTATCAAATCAAGTCAACTAAAATGTAGGTATACTTCATTTTTCGAGTACTTTCATGCTGTAATGACCGATTTTCGATGGCAAGCCAGTCTACAAAGTCTATTTTTCAGAATACACCAAATATTTTTATTCCGCGACATTGAAGTAGATATGGTATGGTTCTTTCGAGCGCAAGCTTAGCAGTGACTTGGATTCAGTAGTAATCTATCCCATCAAGTTACTTAGGTTAATCTTACTTTACCGCCAAGCTAACTCAAGTACCACCAAGTAAAGCAAAGTAATGGTAAGTAAAACGAAGTGAGGGCAAGTAAAGTTCAGCATCTGCAAGGATTCCATGAGGCTTGACAGCAAGTTACATTCATCGGGTCAGGTGAATTTATCGCTAAGATGTCGGTCAACTGCTGTATCCAACTCAGTGTGGAGTTATAAAATGGCTGTACCTCGAGTGAACGGACCCTATTGTATGTGAATATATCTCGGCTGTCATCTCATACTATGCATATGACCTCACCAATCGGTATTCCTAACCGTCCTCGAACTCGAGTGGTTCCATCTCCGCAGTCATGTTCTCCATTAGATCAAGGATTTCGGACCAGTACAGAGCACAGTGCTCTGAGGAAGAGTCCAAGTCAGAGAGGTTGAACAGGACGACTCCATGGTTGAAGGTACTATATCTACGCCCATAGCACGCCTAGATTCAAGTTTGAACACTAAATAACGCACACAAGGGAAGAAATTGCAACACAGTGGAGTGTTAGAGCATAACCATTGCATGTGACAAGGTTCATCAAGACACTTGTACAATCCATGGTGAGCCGTACAAGTCAAGTTAGTTTCGCCACGCGTGGGAAAAGTTACGTCAAGCCACGTAAAGGTAAGTAAAGTTCGCCCCAGCCAAGTTAACCGGGTGATCAAAGTTAAAGTTAATTGACACAAGTTACTTTATTTGCTCTCGCCACCTGGGTACCTTGGTGGCCGCTAGCGAACGTTGTTGGGTGATGGTTTCCAAGATAAGTAACGGTTTGCAGTGATGCGCACCGGCCCGCGTTGGCCTTCATCCACTGACTCCACTGAGTACCAGTGGAATTCAATGTGGATCAGACAGGTCAAGTCAAATTATGCATTGCTTATGTGTTATGCGGCGAAAAGTAATTATTCACTGATCATGGAAGAGTTTCCAGCCTTGGGTTGAAAAAAACTGCTGCAATGCATAATTCACATTAAGCTTAGGTACATAAACTGTTTTGGTTCACTGGCAGTGTCGTCGATAACCCTTCCTTATCAATGGCTTGCTTTGAAGACCGGCTCGATTTACCTTCCACGAAAAAGAAATAATCAAGCACTTGTTCATCGATTCTCTCAAGATACTCCTTGGGGATTGAGTTGGGATCCTTCAGCGGAACCTGTCAAAACCTGGTGTTCAACGGAAGTAAGCACTAAGTATCTTGGGATTCAATGATTTTGATCCTCGAGGATCTTCTCCAGGTATCCATTGCTTATAATTGAAGGCCAGAAAACTCCGGTGAATAAGAAACCAGTGGCGGTTCAGGCAGGGCCGAACACCATTGGAATCCACCGGAATCACAAAACAAGTAGGACAAACGTCGTGGATCGCATTGTTGAGGCAAAGAAGACGACCGTCTGAGTGGGAATTATGCAAAAAGAAAGAAAAACATCTCATCAAGTTGTCCTGTCCTCACCTCTGGGTATAAGCATGATGATACGAAGATTGTCAAATAATACTATCATCGCCCCCCCCCCCCCTAGAACTCGGACACTCAAGAAAGATTGATTAAATACTTTTCAGCTGTGAGTTTTTTGGGCAAATTCTGAACATGCAGATTGTCAGCATTATGTCTTTTACCCCTGCTCCAATTTTTTGTTTCCTGAGAAACGGCCGAGTATTCGTCAAACGGCGCCATTCTTTCTGCTGTGGTCTGTTGCCTGAGTTCTCGGTATCGGCCGAATCACGATTTGATTGCGGTACTATTTGCTCAATTCTCCACGCATACCCTCAGAACGTTGTACGCCATATCTTCAGCATCTAATTCACCTCTCTGTACCATATCTATCCCTGAAAACAATGGGAAAGATTATCTCAGCTCACTTTCCGCAAGGAGGCCCTGATTTATTGGAGACTCGGCGACGTGTTCCACTGGGTGCAGGTGTCAACATAGAAGTGAGCTGAAACACCTACAAAAGTAAATTTTGGATCAGATGCTATGATTCAGGGCCTGATTAACTGAGTACGACTATCGTGTGGGGCTACGGAATTAAACTAGAGGCATTACACATCTCAATGGCCAAAGAATCAACTCTTAAACCTGATTGAATGGACAAGGTCATGTGCAAGCCTACATAATCAATGGAGCTATCCGCGGTCATATATAACTTGAATGCCCATGGCAGATAACCAAATTGTGGGTGTGCAGTGAGTGTTCAGTGGCACGGTGTTGGCATCCACAGATGCGGCACTGGTCACGGTGCAATTTCGTTCCAATATATTTCTTTGAATGCACCTCTATTGCACAAGGTCACACTTTTCAAAATTCCAGCCATTTGAATGTACCTCTATTGTGTCAGGTCATGCTTTTCAAAATGGCAGCCATTTGAATGTAGCTCTATTGCACAAGGTCACACTTTTCAAAATTCCAGCCATTTGAATGTACCTCTATTGTGTCAGGTCATGCTTTTCAAAATGGCAGCCATTTGAATGTAAATGTAGCTCTATTGTGTCAGGCCTGCCATTTGAATGCACCTCTATTGCATCAGGTCATGCTTTTCAAAATGGCAGCCATTTGAAATTGAATGCATCTCTATTGTGTCAGGTCATGCTTTTCAAAATGCTGGCCATTTGACTGCAGCTCTATTGTGTCAGGTCATGCATTTGCGCGTAGTCTATGAAGCTGTTCGCAATGACCCTGGATATCCCGATGGGCAGGGCGCGCCTCAGAAAGTGTCTCCGGGACTGCTGTGGATTGGAAACAGTCGCATTTTAACTGCAAGGTCATTGAAGCACATGTTTCAAAATGAATGCCTTGCGGAAAACGCAATAATGGCTCTGTGCGGAATCTAAAGCGAGAGAAGTGTTCGTAATGACCCTGGCTATCCAGATGGGCGGATAAGATGCCTGTCCGCCGAAATTTCTGATTCGAATAAAAACTGAGTGGAATTTGGAGAACCCTAGGCAGATTTCGGAGAAAAAATCGACTTTTGGAGCGCGATCCCACCTGAAATTTTTCGATAAAAACTGGGGGAGCTGGGCAACCCTGGTCTGAATTCAGATAAAATTTAATAGAACGGCAAAAACGCCTAAGTCCCCAGACTGATATCCATATTACAATGAACCAACCTGGGTTTTTTTCTTCATTTCTGGTAGTGCATAATCATTGGGACTTTGTACAGAAGTTGAGGCAGAATTGTATGCAGTAGGTATTGTTGAAACTGGTGTAAGTCAGTTGATCACTGCTGTCGAGTTTTTGGTTCCCATTTCGCTGGTAACAGTGTACTGGACTCGTTTGACCGATGGAACAGAAAATCCGACATGGTTGGTTGACGCATCAAGGTGGGCTGCCTTGCGTTTGGTATTCGAGCTTCTAGGGGCCATTGGGTGATTACAGAACCGACGTGATTGCCCTTCCAGGATTTTAAAGAAATTGCCTATTGATACCCGTTTGCGCCCCACATTGGTGTCCAGCAAAACCGCATGGAATCAAGATTCTACTCAGGGCCATCATAAGATCTGAAAGATGGTTGCTAGAGAGTTTTTTTGGTTTGTTTAGGGTTTGAAATGCAATGCCAGTGTCATGTGACGCTTAGGTCACAACGTGACCCAAGCTGGAACCGAATCGGACTGGAACGTGCATGCCTACAACTACCTTGGTCCAATTTGTTAAATAATCACAACTATCATATGTGCCCAAAGATGGGTTTAAGGGGTGATTTTCGCCTTAGCTACCAATCCCCCAACAGTTGTATAACTTGTGTTTGGGACGGGTCGAAGCCCTAGTGTTTGGGTACAAGTGCGTAGAGAAATTTAAGTGCTTGGATGCAGCTACTCGTGTATTGACGTAGTGTAGTAAAAACCTCATTTGAAGACAAGGGGAAATTATATCTGGTATATTGAGGTACGTGATAGCAAGCCTCTTTTGCGATGTAAGGGATGAAGGTATGGAAGAAGGTCGATGAAATGGTCAGGTGGAGTAATATCAAGGCCAACAGTTCTAAGGAAGACCACCTTGTTCTTTCCGAAGACTGGGATCCCTCGGGTCCATGGAATGGATGACCAGCTGTCTACGCTATCAAGGTACCGTTCAAGTTGAACTCCAGACGAGACACCCATTGCTTCAAGCTCATCTCTGTAGTCCGCAAGAATGAGCTCACCAACGCGAAATGACGGCAATTCATCTGCCCAAGGGTGGAGAAGTTTCGACAAGAACCCAACAGTGTTCTCCTCCGTTGGAGAAATTCGGTCAGTCGATGCAAAACAGATTGAAGAGTTTCACATACTGCATGCCAAATACAAACCAAGACTGGGGTGCAAACATCAAGTACAAGATCACTGGACCTGGATGGGTACTGACGGTCGCCAACATCGCTACCATCATCAGAGTTGGGAACCAAGATAGAGGTAGGAACCAAGATTTCGCCGGCTGGAGAATAATGGGCCTCGACGCCTCCATACCCGCCATAATGATAATTCAATGACCGGTGCAATGGGGTGTTGACAGAGAGTGGTGATGGGCGAGGAAAAGGCATGGGAGGTGGAGGCGAAGGCGAAGGGGCAGCAGCAGCGCTGGTAGATGTGGCCGACACAGTCAATGGCACAGGCGAAGGTGAGGGTGAAGGCAGAGGTGAAGGCAAAGGCGAATGCGAAATATTGGCAGCAGCGGTGGCGGCAGCGGAAGTGCCACTTGGGATGAACAAGTTAGACCATGATAAAGAGATTGTGGGATGAGACTACCTGCGAGTAGGGTACAACTCATTGCGGGCCATCGCCCACAGCTCAAGTTGAGCATCGGCCAGGATGTGGGGAGGCAGTGCTGGCACGTGAACAAAAACCCGCTTCTTGCGCCCTTTGCAGGTAGCGCACCCAGTGCACTATTAGGGGAAAATCAGTTGGTAAATCTGGTAAATCAGGGCAAAGATGATGATGACTCACAGGCTGAACCCAAGTACCTGCCACCGAAAGATCATTGTTCTTGGCCCCGGTCCTCAAGATGAAGCCCGCCAGGCGATGGCCCTGATAGTTGTGGGGCAGCAGGAGAGACAGAGGTGGGCGAGGGCTCAAGACTTCGAGCCTGCTCGTTAATCTGCATTGAGCGAGGCGCCGTTTAACGGACTTCACTCCCCTGATCCCAAGAGCGGTGGTGGTGATTGGATACAGGAGAGAATGCTTTGCCTCAAGAGCGAGTCGGCGGCGGCGCAGCGATGAAGTGGGGATGACGACAAGCCAACAGAGGGATAGGTATGAGGAGAGCTTGCCGTAGCGGCTCAAGTGTGGGGGGAAGAGGAAGAGCGAGTCAACACCATTGTGCTGAGGAAGTCGCCAGCAAGGGCCCCTCCCTTTATACTGGGTCCTTGAACACACTGGAAAAAATGTCGGCCGATGCCAAGGGTCTGAAGCATGCGGTTTAACTCCATAGTCAGGTTTGGAATGCGTGTTTTTGGGCTCCATAGTCAGGGTCAAACTCGGAGGCCACGTGGACACACTTTTGCCGAATCATGGTTCATAGGCATTAGAACATTACAAGGGGAAAAATAAGGAACAAAGCAGCCAGAAAGCCGAAACCTCCCGACCGTCGGGTGGTCTAGATCCTGTTCATCGTGATTTAAACAATCTGCGCGTGACCTCGCGTACGAGCACATACGTGCGCGTACAAGACATCAAAGATCGCGCGCACAGGCATCACGAGCCATGTCCGAAATCTCATGAGAGCTGTCTAAAGTTGATTGGCACGACGTATTTCGTGCCCTCTTTGTTAATAAATACGCAAATCACCATGTAACATTACGGGCAGGTACTTCACGATGTATTCCATTCTTAAAGTTATTGATCTATTCACGTCTCGCAGTCTCATGGCTCGCGTATTCGCGTCTACAAGAGCTACGTGACATCACAAGATCAAAAGATGGCGCGTGAAATGTGCTTTTGCTGATGTTGTCATGGGAAAAGGCCGAAGTGTCGGGTGTCGGGATCCGAGTCAAGGAAACCACGCAGGCACCACATGTAGTACCATATGCGTACATTCTGCACTCCGGAGTTGAAACCCAATGAAAAATTTTCTGGATATTTGCATGATTTTTTTTTTTGAATCCTTGTTTATTGTCCATTGTGCCTAAGGCATATGGTAGACATACAAACTGCGCAATTGTACTACTTGTGTGTCCGTGTTATGCTGTGTCATCTCGGGCTCGAAACGTTGGCAGGGAAGACTAATGTTCCCGGCCGACGCGGCACTGCCGCCTGTTGGTTCCTGGGGAACTCCCGAAGAGACCGGTGATCCTTCCCACGCGGTGACACTTGAGTCTAACTTCGCGTTCGCAGACACCCCCCAATCAGACACCCCCTACCCTCGGCCCATCCTGATCCTATTTCGTACCCAGACTGATCGAATTCCCTTTCTCGGCACTGTGCAGTGATTTCTCTGGTTCTTTTTGTTGGCCCTCTGTTGAAATCCCCAGGCAACATCCACTGGAGCAAACTCCTGCCTAACAATGCCAACTCTGCGCTGGCCGGGGTGGCAGGAAATTTCGGAGTATGACCGCAATATTGCAGAGCTTGAATGTGCTGGCCACCGGGTGATTTCGGGCTGCAGTCCGAAGATAAGATGATGATGATGGAGTGGCGTGCGATGAATGATTATCAGGAGTGGTTGACAAACACCTCCAAAGCTGGACAAGCAAGGCCAAATGCTGATGAGAAATCGGCAGTGAGAAGCCGGAAAGTGTCTAAAGTGTGTCTTTCGGTGGTGGGGGGATTCGAACCTGTGTCCCAAAAAGTCCGTAACACAGGTAACGTGTTGAACGTTGCACGATAGACCACTACCCCATCGTGCCCCTCTATTTGCATGATTCCCTTGCGTCAACGTCACACCATCATTGATTGTGTTAGCCGAAACTTCACCATTCGCACACAAGGTAAGAGGTATATTCGAGGTTTTTTTTAAATAAAAAACACTAGCACTATCTAACCATCGTAAAATTTTACCTCTTATTGACATTGATTGAGGATTTCCGTGGGAGATAATGTATAGTGGTGGTTGAAACTGAAAAACGACTGGATAAGGAGACGTGTCACGGATCACATGATGTAACAGATCGTGTCTTCTGGCGATTATTCGTGTGCTATGTGCACATCGGTGTCCAGGTCCAAATTTGACCTGGCTCAGGGTCATCTAAGGAACCACCAGATGGTTTACATGTGCACCATTGTGCTTAGCTAGCGGGCCCTGCACCATTTTCAATATGAGTGGTGCAAAGCATGTGCGCAAGCACAGAAGAATGTGTTTCAATGGAAATGGAGCCTGTGTTCCTTGTAGATCCTGATCTGTGATTTCAATCGTGTTTAGCCAGAATAAAATGCACTTAGCCCACAACTATAACCCTTCTCTGTCATTCTCTCTCCTTCTTCCACCTCTGTCAATTTACTTGCTATCTTCATGCCCAAAAACCAATTTAACGCAGCTCAGACTGAGCACCTGAACACATATCTCCCGGATTACATCTCGAAATTGGATGCGTGTGCTACTACCCACGAGCTTACTCGGTGGAAGCAGGCAACAGCGACCAAGGCCCTGGCATCTCTAGCCTTTGCAGATTTGGATCTTGTCAAGCATACGAGAGCCAAATGGTTTGAGGTCAGGCCCATATTTTGAACAACAATGTATGAATTGAAAAAGAGACTCTGTAGATAATTGTACGCAAGTATACCAACTACCTGCACCAGGTTTACCGGAAGGCACATCCAGAACAGCTCTCTGCGTCTGAAATTATCAACGCAAATCCGCTGCTCAAGTTTCGTTCGGTATCCAGTGGTCGCCAATTGTTTGCTCGAGACATGCATGAAGAAGTGGTGGCCGCTTCGAGGCAGCATTTCATTGACAAGGGGACCAACGAGGCCGGGGCATACCAGATGGTGTTGAAAAGGATGTGGGATGCTCTCAGTGCAGATGAGAAGTCTGATTGGGATGCGAAGGCTGAAGACGAATGTGGTGACATCAAAATGTAGTGATTTGGTTCAAACTGTGTCGTGAATCTGTTCACAACAATCATCTGCAGGAACCAAGAGGAATTCGGCACATACATTCACCAGGCGTTGCGAGGCCTCTGTCAGAGT
This sequence comes from Mycena leptocephala, assembly GCA_029378395.1. Lineage (NCBI taxonomy): Eukaryota > Fungi > Basidiomycota > Agaricomycetes > Agaricales > Mycenaceae > Mycena > Mycena leptocephala. Next base: position 25,812 of record JARJLF010002160.1, read on the forward strand.
GGGATCATTGATGATGCAGAGATATCACTCTTCTATGCCTTTTGAGAGCCTGAAGTTGGTGACCTCAAAGCAGGAACGTATGTACTATGCTTTTTTTGTTTGTTTTGGGTTGTGGCATTCTCACTTGGTCACAAATTATCCATGGGCATTCAAAGCATAACAAGACTCACTTTGGTGGAGACGAGTTGGAGCTCACCTATGGTGTTCCATGGGCAAAATTTGCTGACACCGTGATTCCTCGTATGTGCCTCTGATATACCTGCTTCTCATGTATTTACTCTTGATAATACAGGTCCAGTGGTTTGTGATTCCCCTTACCCGATCACAGTGACCGAGGAGGGTGTTGTGGTCTTCCCATCCATTGAGCTGGATGAAATTCCACCAGCAACCCTCCGTCACCTACTAGAAGAGTTTTTTGAAAAGTGTTGGAGTACGTCAGAAGTTCACTGTGATGCCAAACACTCACTCAGACCCAGGACATCTACATGAGTCCCACGGTTCATTCCAAGGAGGTACACTTCCCTGGGACCAAATTGTGTTGAATCCAGTGAATTTCTATGACACGGAGAAATTTTTGTTTCCTTTTGTTTTTAAAGAGCCACAGACATTCACAACTTTCGAGACTTTGGCCATTGCGGAGTTTCTAAACTCACCCAACTCCGCTGGGTTCCATTTCGAAAGTCAGTCTGCTGTGCAACCAAACTGTGCCATCAGTCCACCACTGGAATCGCCACCACCATCCATTCGAGATAATGTCAATCCAGCTCCTTTGCAAGAATTGCCACCTCCGACCTTGCCGGCTGACTAGCCACCACCCATTTTAGCCAGCCCCTCACAGCAGCCACCTGAGACAAACAGAGCTGGAAAGGGGAACAACACGAACGAGGTAATGTGAAGCATATCTTGATTTTTGGAGTTTCTGACAGTCATCCAATGTAGAAAAGAAACAAATGTTGAGGCCCAAGTTCCAGATGAGACAGCCACCAAGAAAAAAGGCGCGGTGTTGCTCGGTAAATGTTCCGTTACAATCTTGAATTTCATTGTGAACGGGCTCTCTTGTATTTAGGCCGGAACACACTACAGTGAACCTAGGGAGCCAGCCCCGACGTTCCTCTCGGAAGTCGCAACCAGCTCAGACATCAAGCAGCATTTCGAATAAAGCGGATATGCAGACCAAGAAGCCAAAATACAAGTGAGTGTACTTCTGCCGCAGTGCTTACTGTCTTTCATGATGCCTCTAGGGGATGGGTTGTGTTGAGTGAAGAAGATGAGGAGGATTGAATTCAACCAGAACACACCGTCAATTTCCTTGCCACCTTCAGTGATGTAATTTTCTTTACTCAGCTAGTTCAAAGGCCACTTCAACAGCTGTTCAACACGGTTCAGCACTTGACAGTTCAATACTGTTTATCTGTACTCGGACTCTCTACAATCACTGTTTTAATCAAATATCACTTCAGGCTTCAACTGCTCGACCTCGTAGCTCTTGATCACTGTTTACGTTTAACCAGGTCAAGACATGCATTTGAACAGAGTTTATCAAAACGATCAGCAGTGGCCCGAACCACCCCAGGTTTGAACGGTGCTTAACCATTCCATCTGTTCTGCCTCAGTTCAATATGGATGGCTGAACAGAATACTGTTCAATGCTCCCGTCGTATTGATGTTGAACCCCTCTTACAGTGCTCTGGTTCATATTGTGGCTTGCTCATATATATGTGGTTGAACAGCATGGTTGAACAGAACTATATTTAAAATTGGTTTACCGTTGTAAAGGTAGTTGTTTAAACAATGCTAATAGGGTTACTGCTGTGTTGATGATGAAATCCCATTCATTCAGTCTCTCAGGCTGCAATGCCGCCTATGTTGACTGCCAAGGAGAACGGAATCTTTCCCAGGCCCAGGAGTCATGGCATGTTCCGATCCACCAAAGTGAGGGGATTCTCATGAATGCCCTTCACTTCGGTGGTTGCAGATGACGGACGCCGTTGCCGGACCCCCTGGCGCTTCTTTAAATTTAAATCAGCGGAAAGGTTATATTTTGCACCTTTCCTTCCTTATGACGGCTATTCGCTTTCTTCGAGTTCTCCCCATTTATATGGTCGCCTAGCTTATCCATGGCGTACTTTCAGTGCTTCCATCCTCCGAAACAGTTGCAGGGAAATTTCCCTCCATCGAATTGTCGTGGGTCAAGTCCCGTGCGATGTCATTTTCTCTTGTGATTCCGCAGTCCTCGGTTGTTCCCCAAGGACGTGGTTACGATTGATGTCACGACGTGGACCACTACTACTACCACTCTCTGGACGATGGAATCAGCTAATACAAATCCAAGTGTTCCTACGGCCACCGGAAGTCAATCCGCACCATCGCCTGATAATTCATCCGATACGTCAGAACCTGCCGATGTGCAGCTGTATCTCGAAATTCATAACGTCGAGCGTTCCGAGCACGGTGCGTTTGCTCTGGTGTGGAATGATACCTTGGCGGATGTGGCCCAGACGTGGGCCGGTAAGTGTACAAATAAGCACTCCGGAGGCACGCTGGGACCGTTTGGCGGTATCAATAAGCTCTCACATATAATACCCGTTTGTGTTTTGATCGGATATCTGTTCCTGCAGAATATCTGGCCGCGGGTACTGGTCAATTTAACATTTCAGATGCTCTGGGGCTCTGGGACAATGAAGCATATAATATACCCCTGTGTAGTTTCCGATATCTTGCCAAACTCACCCAGCCCGCAGCTCAATACACGGCTGCCCAACCCAAGGTATCGCACTGGACCCAGGTAGTGTGGAAGGCAACGAGCGATTTAGGTCTTGGACTGCGTATGTCTATATGGATCCAAACTGATGACTGTCCTCTTCAGGGTGTGCAGTGGCAGCCTGCCCCGCTGGCGGGCAACGTCTCAGGCGGTAATAATAGGCGGCTGTTTGCGCGAAGTCAAGGTCCCCTGTCGCGGGTTAGCGCCACTGAGCGGTGGTCTGCAACGGTCGATCTCGGTGAAAGTAAGATGCGGGAACGATTCTGGTATGCGAGTTACGACGCCCGGCGTGAGGAAAAAGAATGCGGAATGCAGAGGGTGCAGTAGGTGCATCGCCGCCGCCTCGCTAACGCGCGGAATGGATACCTGCAGGTCACCGTGTGTAGCAGAATAAATATGTGGCGAGCGTTGGTTGAGCGAATTCAAAAGAAGATGTGCCAGCATGTCGAGGTCGAGGCACGTCTTATCGGGTCAAGCGAACGAGCAGAATTGAGACACATATAGAAGCGTTCCGAGCCAACCGGGATGAAAACGTGCGTCTCGATGCACGCATGCAGTGTATGGTGCCTGGTCGGGAGAAACCGTCTCGCGAACGATGGAGAGCGTGAAACGGAACCAGGTTCGTGCTGGTATTAACGGCCAGTAATACGCATTGCCATTAAAAAGAGCTGTGCGGGGTTTCCGAGTGTAGAAGGACTATGGCAGGCGCCTAGGCACAGGCTCGGACGAAGACGTTGTAGGCCGGGACGAAGGAGAGACGATCTGCAGGCGAGCTCTGCCAGCTCTGAAAGCGGCCTGACACTGGCTCGATGCGGTGCGATTTCGAGTTCGAGACGGGCGAATCGCAATATGAATAAAGATAGGAGCAGGTGCCGATCCGAATGAAGCTTGTGCATGGAGAGCCAGCCAAGCGTGTTGCTTGAAACGCGGCCAGAGTTCCAGTATGCGTGACCGAAACGACATTTAGCGGGCCTACGGAATGACAGACAACCACCAAGTGCGCAATTCAAGCACGGTGTCAGTTGAAACCGAGCGGAACCTCAGGACGCAAGGCTGAGAGCGCCACAAATGTAGATGGGATCAATAGGACTTGGACGAGTCAGCATCAATGTGCACTATAGAGGTAGAGCGCTCGATCGTCACGACTGGGATTGGTTCTCAGCCGCAAACGTGGTCGGGGCCCGTGGTCCGCCTTCAAAGTGCACAGCCGATGTGATGTACGCTACTGCCGGTGTGGGCGGCCCGTACCAGAGTTCCGCCACTGCGAGCGGGGAGAAAAATAATCGGGGTAAGTATATGCCTGTACGGCGCCGCTGCCGATACGAGCACTCAACCCGGAACTTGGTTGGTGCGAAATTCAAAATGTGTACGCACGCAGAAATATGAAGGTCTCTGTCAACACATGTAGCCCGAGCGAAACTGGCTGCGGAATGTAAGGCGTCCATGGCGGAAACGTGAACGAGGCCGGCACCGATGCGCACAATCTGTGTGTAGCTGTAATCGGTGGCGGATGTATAATATGTCTCGGCGCAGGATACGAGAAAGGTGCATATATGCACGACGTAAGCGAAGCCGATGGTACGCGCGATCTTCGCCGCTACGAAACGTGAAGGGAGAAAGTTATTGCCAGTGCGGGCAACTCGTACGAGCCGCCAACGATGTTGGGAATATTCGTATTTACGAAAGACGCGAGCGAGGACGCGTGCAATTCGTATAGCGCCGTCGTCGAAGTGTGGGCTCGGTACTGGTCTTCATTGCGAAAGGCACAGGTCAAGGTGCATATGTGCACGATATATGCGCGATGTGAGCTGCTCGCAGCAGGGATAGTCGTCGTCACAAGGCTTGAGCGCAACCATACGGAGATGACGGTGCGGACGGTCTTCGTCAATGCGGGAAGGGGGAACGAGGCCGCCGCCGATGCGCGTATCTTGTACGAAGCTGCCCTCGGCACGGGTAAGCCTGATATATAGGTATGGAATAGAGAAAGAAAATATGGAGCCGGTACAACCATGCGGAACCGTTGGCGGTGCGGACGGTCTTCGTCAATTCGGGAAGGAAGAACGAGGCCGTCGCCGATGCGCGCAACCTGTACGAAGCTGCCATCGGTATGGGCAAGCTTGATATAAAGGTATGGAATAGAAAGAAAAAGGACACCAGTACAGGTGGGGACGTCCAACTCATCCGGAGCCGCTAACCGTACGAGAGCTATGGGAAACAATTGACATGGATCCGCGCCGCACGTGTGGGGTTGTCGTTCCCGCGGAAGACACGAAGAGATTCGGGTGGAGAACGTCAAGGTCGATTGTTCGCAATTCATGTATCACTTCGGGCACTTTACGGACGACACGGAGACTCGTGTGGAGCCCTTGGTACGAGTGGGGTACGGAAACTGGCATGAGGCCGGTATCGAAGAGCAAGGCCAGGACGAGGTCGCTATCGCTAGGAACGGTCTTCGTGGGCGGAGGTTGGTTTCGTGACGGGTCGGCGATGGGCACATCACGTAGCGTGAAATTGCGGCGTTGATCCTGTTCGCGAAGCCTCGTTGACTGACGGGAGGCGTTTATCGAAATGATTACGTCGCACATTTTATTAAAACTGTTCGGATCCAGTCGTTGTTTTCTCCTCTTGGCCGGCGGTGAAGGCGAACGAATAGCGCTGCCCGACGAGGAAATAAATAATAATCAGAGTTAAATGCTGCAGACAAGATAAGAAGTGTGTGCACAGATTTGCATCGAGTCGATGATGACTAGCTGTAACAGCAATTTGCGGTTCATAAGGCGCGGACCGTTTTTTTTTGTTTTCAAGAGTTTTACTAGAACAGCTGTGACGGGCTCAGTTTTGATCAGATTTCCTTGAGAATAGGTGCGTTCGAGTCGCATAGAAAATCCGCAGAGCATCAAGTACCGGTTTCTCTCATGCACTGCGTTCCGAGGGCCCGTCGGCAGGGTGTGTGTCAGACAATGCTGACGTACTGCTGACAACTGCTAACAACTGCCGACGTCAGGTCGGCAGACCGTGCTTGACGTCGGCAGTTGTCAGCAGTTGTCAGCAGTACGTCAGCATTGTCTGACACACCCTGCCGACTCCTGCCGACGGGCCTTCGGAACGCAGTGATGGGACTATGTAATAGAATTTCTTCAAAAAAATCATGGTTTCCACTAGGACAGCTGTAGCACAATGAATAATGGTCCGATTGACCTAATTCTCGAATATGTTATGTATCTGGGATGTTACTAGAGAATGGCACACTGCCATAGGCAATATACTGACTGAACATGATTTTGTGCCCATTTTGGCTAGGGCAATATTCAGGTCCCATGAGAAGTAGCCCTCTGTATTGGAATTTGGCTATACCCATATCTGAGGACCTCACGGTTCCATAGAGATAGTTCAGATACATGACATATCCGAAAACTAGGTCAATCGGACGATTATTCATTGGGCTACAGCTGTCCCAGTGGAAATCATGATTCTTCTGAAGAAATTATATTACGTAGGTATATCAAAAAGACCGGTACTTGATCCTCTGCGGATTTTCCATGCAACTCGAACGCACCTATTCTCAAGGAAATCTGATCAAAACTGAGCCCGTCGCGCTGTTCTAGTCAAAACTGTTGAAAGCAAAAAAAAAACGGTCCGCGCCTTATGTACCGCAAATTGCTGTAACGCTGTCTACGCGATGATTTTGGCCGGCCATGGTAAACATAAAGTTGTGGTCTAGCATGTTGACTATATTTCCGCAGACGCACGGTATTCGAAGACCACTTACCGCAGGAGACCGGAATGAGGCAGAAGCCGTGAGCCAGGGTGACCACTGCGAGCCGGAGAGACGATACGATTGCGGCTATTGGCGGAGTTGAGAACTCGGACGACAACAGCGCGTGTGGTATCTTGCACTTGAGTCACCGTAAGGGACAAAGCGGAATCCGTGGGAAGAGAGTGCCGTCGGTGGCGACAGAGACGCCGAGGCCGCAGGTGGGAAATGCGTCAATAAGCCTTCTTAATAAGTCTATATAGTTGCTACTTCATTCTATACCCCGGATTTTTCCGCCCTTCGGAATACAAAGAATAACATCATCTCAAAAATCTAGAGGACTCCGACCACTACAGCTAAATCCTACGTACCTACCTGGGAAACCTACGGTATCTGTTGCGCGCAACACCTGTCTCGACCAGATTCACGCCGCAAAGGAAACCGCAGTGAGGAGACGACTGCTCATCGAGAACCACGACTTCGACCAGTGCTCCCTCAGCGTCTTTCACGAGGAGCAAGACTTTGTCGCACTCACGCAATTCAGGCGGGCGGAGATCGAGGCGTCTATACTGGAGAGTTTGACACCACTCGACGCTCCCGTACCGGAGGTCCATTTCCCTGAAGAGACCCGCAAAGATCGTCTGCCGGTTATACGGCTTCCGTAATACGGCACCCGTACCGTCCCGTCGCCCCTTCCACCCCACCATTGGACGGGACGGGTTTTGCCGTACCGTACGCCATTACGGCCGTCGAAAATACGGCCGTATACGGCGTTGAAACCGTATTTACGGCACCTTCAAAGTTATGTCCAAATGGCCGGCAATTGGAATTGAAATCAACAGAACTGGGACGCAACTCACCGAAGGGACAACTGAAACAATTGAAAGGGACCATTTAATAGACGGGACACTCGGCATCTGGCGGCATTAGCTGATGCCGGCACTGCCGTGCCCTGCCAGACTTGGCAAGTTGATGTTTTTCCCTTGTATCCCAGCTGACTCCAAGTACAGTGGTTCCAAAAATTCAACTGTAATGCAGCAAGTTGATGCGGTCTCGGGCTTTCCCAGACACTGCTGGTAAAACGGTGTTCTGGTTTGTTCTTGGTTCAAATATTATTACGTTCTTCTCGTGTATCTGAGCAATTTTATCCTGAGCGCATCCTTTATTTTTGCTTCTCTGGATTTGTCTTGGGAAATATGATTGTTTTACCTATTTCTCCGGGATGAAAGTCAACGTGGATGGGATGAATAACCTCGTTCAGATGTGGAAATTTTGAATGCTGATGAGTTGCTCCTCCCAACTGTGCATCTAAGAGACATCTCAGAGACAATCTCAGACGTACCACACCTAAATTCGAAGCTAGGGTGATGAACGGGACACTTGGCACACCTTGGTTGACCTGTAGAGGTCGTTTGTACAATTTTACGTGCCGTCCTCCCGTATACGGCCGTTTTTGTGCCGTCCCGTACCGTCGAGTCCCTGGAATTTGTGCCGACGGGACGGCATACGGTACGGGTAGGCCAAAATACGGCCGTCCCCGTATACGGTACGGTCCGCAGCCCTACATCACCGGCCCTCGTCCACCCTTAACGTCGACTTTCGTTCCACTTCCTACGGTCGAGCAAGGCCACCCGCCGCAGCATCTTACGACACTATAGCCGACTTGGCGATCTTCGAGACCGCAGCGAAATGGCCGACCTCCATCCCACCCCCCGCCTGCCACAGGAGCTGCTCGACACAATCATCGGATTCCTTCACAATCGCAAGCGGGATCTGAGATCCTGCTCTCTCACCGCCTGCTCCCTATTGCCCACTGCACAGTCACATATCTTCTGCGACATCTCTGTTTTCCATCCAAAGAACGCCACCGATGACCCACTCACGGCACAGGAAGACCGGGTGTTCACAAGCGCCGCGTTCGGCTGCCTATGCGGGGCGCTCTCCGACTCCCCGCACTTGAAGCGGCACATCCGCTCGGCCTCGATTACGACTGACTTGGGCGTTGTGATACTCCTCGCCGACATGGACCTGTCGAATCTGTGCGAGCTCGATCTCTATAGTGACGGAAGCGGTGGCTTGGATGGGCCCCTGATCGAGCCGCTGCAGCGCCTCATTGGTCTTCCGTCTATCCGACGGGTGACGCTGTGGACGGATTTCTCGGCGCACATTTTCCGCGATTGAACGCGGGATTCGACGGAGCTCGCATTCAACTTCGCCACACAAGACAGTACCCTTGAAATTCCATTGCCAGCACTCGACCTCGACGCTCCCCGTACCGCAATCACGCACCTCGCCCTCGAAAACTCCCCCGCGACCGCGGACTGGCTTATCGACACCGATTGTCCATTCGAATTTACGCATCTCGTCGATGTCACTATCATCGCGTCCATGAGCGACAGCCTCCGCCTGCTCGTTGCTTCTGCGCAGCTGACCATTCAAGGAATAACGTTGGCGGCAGGTGTGTCGCCCTTTTGGGGCCGACGAATTTGGATACTGATTTATAATTCACAGAGGATATCGCTCCAGCGCCGTTCGATCTTGCACCGCTCTCCGCCTTGACGCGTATCCACCTGCGCGTGCCTCATGTGTGGGATATCGTCCACCTCTTCCCCTCCATCTCAGATCTCAATTACGTGAATGCCATCCGGACAATCACCTTCCATCTCGAGGACTTCGACGAGAGCGAGTGGACAGCGGACGTAGAGGCTCACCTGGTTCAATTCGACAGCGCCTTGGCTAAGCTCCCGTTCCCTGCGCTGAAGGAAGTCGTCGTCCTCCTGCCTCAGTCAGACGAGCCGGGTAATGATAGTAAAACAGAGGCGATGCTTATGCGCGCGCTGCCGCTCCTGAATCAGCGACAGGTCCTGTGTATTGCATTCCGATCGTATACGCAGGACTGTGTTTAGTATGGGGTCTCTGAATCGGCCGGACTCGTACCGCCATGCGACGCATCGCACTGGGCTGAAATATGCCCACATAGAGCCGTTTCTAATTATTATTTGGCACTGCTAATATTATTCTAAAATGATGACGATTTCAAGATAAGATCAGCTTGGTTGGTTGGTTGGTTGGTAAGTAGGTAGGTAGCATTACACGGCGTTGGAAACCACCATACACAGAGACAGTGTGGTAGTCTGTACTGGGATGCGCATCAACAACGGACGGGTTTCATCCCCTTTAAGTGAGTCCGCCATTCCGTCTTCGCTCGACTTTTTGGGGGGTGCTGGGATTTGCTGGGAACCCGACACCCTGGTGGCTGGAATGATGCGTGTTTTGTCCGTCGACGTTCCTTCCCTGTTCAAAGGCAGGTCTTGTGATCTCCTTGGACCCCTAGTATCAGATAAGCGAACAAAAAGTGACCACCTTCTCCGATTGAAATGGCATTTTGAATCATATGCTTCATAATGCCATTTTGAACCCTGTGCCTCACTATTGAATGGTTTAATTCAGCCGAGAGCAGGAGGGATAATGGAGCACTAGACATATTTAAGGTTTGAATCGATCCCGCGAGATATTCGCATTTTGAACCACATGCCCCGAAATGGCATTTTGAAACATGCTTCGTAATGCCATTTTGAACACAATTGAATGGTTTAATTTGCATTTTGAACCACATGCCTCGAAATGCCATTTTGAGTCACATGCTTTGTAGTGCCATTTTGAACACAATTGAATGGTTTAATTTGCATTTTGAACCACATGCCTCGAAATGCCATTTTGAATCACATGCTTCGTAGTGCCATTTTGAACACAATTGAATGGTTTAATTCGCATTTTGAACCAGATGCCTCGATATGCCATTTTGAATCACATGCTTCGTAATGCCATTTTGAACACAATTGAATGGTTTAATTTGCATTTTGAACCACATGCCTTGAAATGCCATTTTGAATCACATGCTTCGTAATGCCATTTTGAACACAATTGAATAGTTTAATTTGCATTTTGAACCACATGCCTTGAAATGCCATTTTGAATCACATGCTTCGTAATGCCATTTTGAACCCTGTGGCCCACTATTGAATGGTTTAATTCAGCCAAGAGCAGGAGGTAGGTATGATTACATGGCACGGTCCGAAACGAGCACTGGTTTCCAGGAGTTCTCCCGGTGTACAAAGCAAGCTAGAAAATACATCATCGCCCCTGGGCCTCCAAACGCCTCCTAAATCCAGTTTGTTATTACTATAAGTAGTTGCTGTTATTTATGTTTAGCTCATCAGGAAAAATCCAAATTGCTATGGACTGCTATGGGGTCTATCATAGATACCATAGAGCTCATAGACAGTCATAGATACTGTCTGTGGTGTCTATGAATGTCTATGGGTGTCTATTTAGTAGCTCATAGATGTTCATAGCAAATGAGTTTTTCCTGATGCTATAGAACCCAGTTGACTTCCGAGAGCAAATTAGTACTAATGGACAGCCGCAATGATCCCTCTTTCCCGACATTCTGTTTCTTGCATTAGAACTGTGAACTCAAACAGAATGACAACAAAACCTCGCCGGGTATATGTCATGCACATATTTAGCAACAGACCAAAATTGTGAGGATAATGCCAGGAGCTGGTGTAATCGCGGGATGACTCTGTGAGAAGACGCTCATCATAGCCAACATATAGATCCAACATTCCACCACAAGCACGACCAGCAAAGTGCTCAGCAACTTGATCTGTAAATGGTGGCACACCCGAGTGCTGAATTGTGACAGCGTTGAGGGGCTCGAGGCTGTGCACAAGGCGTAGGCTGGTACCATCTTTCTTCACGACACAAAACCAACGCGAACGGTAAGAGGAATTTGATGGCTCATACACGCCGGCTGCAATTTTTGTGCGGATGACTTTGCAGACTTCATCATAGATGCCGGGAGGAATGGGAATGTTACGCTGTACCCATGGTGTGTGCGGAACGACGGGAATATCCGCCGCTCGCTTTGTCCCGCCGCCGACCAGCGAAAGTCGGCGTGGGAAAGTGGGAGATGGTGGTGGTCACGGATCAAGGCGCCCCTCCGCATTTCATTCACAACATCCTTGCCAAAATCCTCCGACAGCAAAATTCCCCGTAGGTCACTTGCTTGTCTCTAGAGATATGGAAAACTGCTTAGATGGGAGTACCTGTTCGCAAATAGTAAGCAGTTTAATGAAATGTTCGGGAAGTCAGTCGAAGCGATGCCGTGATGCTCCTTGGCTGTGAAGGTTCCACAGACAACCTAAGTAAAGATCTGGAGACTCGGGCAACTCAGACTCCAGTTGAGATGATCATTTGGTATCTTCTGACAGAACACAGAACCAAGACCTAGGAGCCGTATGGCGATGGTAATTCGGGGGTGCAGATAGATTTTACAGTCCTACTCGGCAACAGGCTCGCTCAAGCCTGGAAATTATTGCCATAATATCACCGTAGCCATGTAGACATATCCACATACAGTTGTGGACAAACAAAGCCCGCAAGTGCTCTGCAGCCCGATCTAGAATTATTTGGGCCCCAAATTTATGCTCATCAGATCCGGATTTGCTCAAAGAGCTCAAAAAACCACCTCCGAAGTTTTTCCCACGAGAAATGGCCGGCGGCCAATTTTTTGGCCTAGATCCAATGTTCAGATTTGTGATTTGAGGCTATTGGCGAACATCAGGTTTTTTTTTTTTTTTTGCACAGCCACATTACATAAATTACATCATGCATCAACTACAGCCTCAATTGCTGCCAACGCCGTACTCGAGATTGCGCGGTGCTGCTTTTGTGGCCTCACTGCCCATTCTGCTGCCTTGCCTGTAAGCCCCTTTCTATAAGCACTCATAAACCTCCATGATCTGTTGATGAACCGCCGAATAACTTCAACTGGACAAGCGTCCAGGTATTTCAATGCCAATTCCTTTGATGCAGCAAAGCTGGTCTTGGGGATTTGCCTGTAGCGATACTTGCACCATTCCCAGTACTGTGTAAATTTCTTTAATTCAAGTGAAGTATGGACATGTAGAAAATCACTTGCCATTTCAATGGGATTCAACTCGCAGTGGAATTTAGGAAGAAAAATACATTCATGGCCTGCTTGAGTGATCACCTGCTCAAGCAGAGAGGGCTGGTTCAAAAAATCCTCTTGTTGGCTCAAGAGCCGGGCCATGCAACACCCAGTATTTTCGATGGGGCAAACTGGGGAACATTTGGCTCTAAGCTTGGAAACATTGAATCCTCGTTCCACCAACACATCATGTAGCCCTTTGGCTTCTCCATTGCTAGTTGTCATCTTCTGGACTTTGCTCCTCTGTGCAGACGATGGATTTGAGTCTGGAATGATTGTATCATGCTGTTTCCGTTGTTTCCCTCCATTTGATTTATTCATATCAAAGGCGCGAAGTGCATCAGGAGCAAGTGAGGCATGCGCTGAGGACTGATCAAAAATGAAAAGAGCAGTCACCCCAGGGTGAATCTTGTTATGGATAGCAATTGCCCGTCTTATCTGTTCCATCAGCTGGTCTGTGTCCCACCAATCATCGCCCTTGGAGCCTGGGTAAATGATTTCACGAGCATCATCAATGACATTTCCATTCTCATCTCGTTCAACCAATCGGCCAGTGCCTTCTGTGATGAAATCAGAGACATGGATCAGGCGGCCTCGACTTTTCTTTTGTAGAACAGTCTGTCCTTCTGCGAGCCATGCAGACCGCATATAATCAAGAGCATGGAAACAACATTCATCATGGAAATAGGCAATAACTCTCTTGACTCCAGGTGGGAGTTGTGGTTCAACAGGTTCCAGCACTGTAACTGGTTTGCCTCCTGGTCCAGTGGCTGGCAGAACCTTAGCCTCATATTTTGTCATGTGAGCTTCAAATTCTGCCATCTTTGGCAAGAACACATCGGTGCGATACTTGACAACATCTTCCCGTTCATGGCCATCCATATAGATACCTTTCTTAATCAGAGTTCTGCGATATCCAAGTCTCACAAGCCAGCGTCGAGCAGTACGTTCACTGATTGGTTTCTTGGGTGATATTCCCAAAGCAGCTAAAATTTCTGTATTAACAGCTTCACGGAATTTCGCTGGAGTTACAGAACCTGCTTTTTGTACCCTTAGCCAGGCAAGGCAGGCAGTTTGCACAGATTCATCATTGAGAAGTGACTTGGTGTTTGCCCTTCCACCTCTTGTTTCCAAAGGAAGCTCTTCAAAAATCTGATAGTGTCGTACCAGTGCTCGGACACGATGTGCAAAATAGTTGCCTCCACCTTCATGCCATTGACGTGCAATTTCAAGGCTGGCCTGGATGCGCTTCAGCCCCTTGATGAGAAGAGTAGCAAAGTTCCGAATGATGAGAAGTTGGTTGTACTGTGTGAGTGGGAGATTCTTTTTCTTCAAATCAGTCTTCACTTTCTCCCGAAGAGCATGCCAACTTTGCAGCTTCACTGTTGCTGTAGGAGGGGAGCTAGATGCTGTAGGAGAGGAGCTAGATTGGTCTTCTCCTCCAACCATATCATCAATTATTACATCCCAGTTGTTTGGGTCATCCTCCTCCATTTCCTCATCAGAGTTGTCTACCACAATTAGTGGTGGACTTGAATGGCCACTGGAAACTGAAAGATCTGATGCTGATCGTGTCTGTGGGATGGTCTGGCCAGGAGAAGGGGCTCGAGATGGAGGAGCTGTTGAGGCCGGAGTAAGACTAGATTGTAACTCGAGACCAAGACTGAGACTGAGATCAGCCTCCACTGCAAGACTTGATTCTGGCAAAGTGTCAGGTTGGGGTGCTGACTCTTGAACCATAAAACCATCAAGTTTGCCCTGTTTTTTGCCCTGTTTTCGATCCATTGCTGCATATCTTCGTTGAGTTCGCGGTCTTTTGCTAGCTGTATCAGGGCCTTTCATATATTCCTTTGGACGGCCTGTCAACAAGGTAAGTTTCCAACTGCCTCTTGACTTGGTTATAATAATTCACCTCCAGGTACCCGTCTATCAGCTGCACGTTGGGCTTCATAAGCCTCCTTTGTTGGGATCCAGTCATTGTCCTCAGCATCTAATCTATCTTCCTCCATTTGAGCAACCATCTCAAGCAAACGATTGTTGAATTCGTTCTCTGCAATTTCATCCCAGTCTGCTTCATTGTCGTCATCATCATGATCTGTGTCAACCTCCAGATACATAATGCTGTCCATCTCCATAGTGTCGAGAATTTGTGTGTCAGAATAGTCACCCAGACTGTCAGTTGGACTGGGACTGCGAGCAGGACTCTCTGGTGAAGATGCTGGCCTAGGTTGATTCTTCAGACCAGAGATGTTTTTCTTGGCACGTTTAGCGGGCCTTCCATGACGGGTGGCCATGAGAGTGGAGGACAAGATGGAGTGGGATCAATTAGAAGCTCGGTGTGGGCATAAGAAGTGAAAGAAGGAGGGGTATTGTCGGAAAGACCATGGATATCAACCTGGTGACAGAACATGTGATCTAGGAATGATTCTTATTTTACGCAACAACCGCTCGATGGATCTTTTTGATTCTTTCAGATTCAAACTCGCCTTGAAAATCCGCGTCGATTACTTATTTTTTTCATATTTTTCCCACGCTTTTTAGCCGGTGGCCAAAATTTTGATGGTTCATCAACAATAAATGGCACTTTCCGGCACAACGGCTCGACAGAATTATATGATTTATATACCGATGTGAAGCCTTTGATGAGATCTATCGATTGGCGTCTTCATCTCGGCAAAAAAAAAAAAAAAAATTTGGTGGACTTTGTTTGTCCACAACTGTATACAGACCTAGGGGCGAAATGGATCTCAGCTGTCGTGCAGATGTACGCTTTGAATCATTGTGGATACGTTGAAATGGTGAAGCCACCACCAGTCGCCACCCGTTCGACACGGCGCTAGTGCATGCGTCTCTGGATTTACCTTTGTCTTTTACCGGCTGCTCTTGATTTAAATTCGTGTGTTACCAGCTGCCGTTCATTCAAATTTGTGTTTTACGGCGGGCAACTACCTATGTTTAGAATATACAGTATTCTTAAAATATCAGTATTGACGCCGGAGCCGCCACAATCTGCCATTGAAAGCAGGTACCCGCAGGTATACGTGGAACATAATTTGATTGAGGACACGGTAGATGTGCAGCAGAAGGTATCGATGTGTACATGTACAGTAAGGAGGGTACTAGTATTCGAACCATGGCACTCAAGATGCGGAGCGAATGCGAAAATGAGCAGGGGACGAGAGAAAATACTTGAACCACTGGCAGTGCATGCCAGACATCAGTGTCTTCGAGCCGCAAGATAAGATCAGGGAAGGAGCGTGCGGATGGCCCGAATTTGGAGGTTCAGGTGAACTGCAAAAGGTATCGAATGGTAACTGCGTCGAAAAACTTGGTGAGATTTCAGCGGGCGGGACGGAGTAGCCAGGAGACAGGGAGCGGAGGCTCGTCTGGGCTGGGTGGGGCGAAGTGTGGACCTGCCGATGGGAGGGTGATGGCAGGGGTGGATGGGAGTCAGTTAGGTGGATGGAAGGAGAACGACCGCAGTCAAGGCACAAAAGAGCGAAGGAAAACAGAAAGAATGAAGATTATCTCGCCTCCAAGTATGCTCGCTCGCGGTAAGATTCCAATTACTAGTCCCAAGACAGGAGATTAAGTCCGGTGAGCGCCAGGCGGAGCGCGCAGAATTTAAACCAACAATGAATGGATTCGATACGATACGACCCTCACGATGGGATAGAAGGCCATGGAGGTACGATACTGGCTATGTGAAACGAAAGAAAAGGAACGGATCCACTGGAGAGAGAGGAGAGAGAGGGTGGCTGGCGCTCTCGTATCACTCCGGAGGCAAAAGTGTTAGAGAGCGAGTCGCACCAGATCGAGATCGATACGGACAGCTGGGGCAAGGTCGATCGGTGGAGACGAGGCGTATGGCGCAAGGAGCAAGTTCGAGATCGAGATAGATCGAGGGCGAGTGGACGCAGGTTGAGCTCGAAAGCGAGTGGTTCCAAAGAGAAGCATGCCCCATCGTCATGGAGTCGAGGCGAGGATAGGCGAAACTGTCGAGCAAGGCGATTCGGAGCGGTGTGTGTGCATGTGGGGTCTGTTAGCTAGAACGCGTGGGGGGGGGGGGGGGGGGGGATTTATTATACTCGCGTGGTCCAAATGTCTGAACAACGAGTCTACCGAAGACAAACAAATAGTAATGTAAGAGTGGTTATTCTTACATGTAACTACAAGATGCCAACGGAGCACACACTATTCCAGGGGGTCGATCAAACAAGACGCTGGCTTGCTGTGAACTGACTGGCCGCTTGTATGGCTGGACCTCCGGTTACAACCCTGTGGGACCTGACCACCAACAGAATTTGTTGATGTGCGGAAGGGGTTCTCCCCTCCCAGGTATAACTCCCCGGTGTCCATCAGTTACAGGCAAGTTGTCGAATGTCTTTCCCTTTGCAAAATGCATGCATAAAACAACCACAGAATAAATAAAGGCCTTCCAAGGAAGGATTCAATTGATCAAAGCACAGACGCAGCCGAAACACATTCACGCCAACAGTGTTGGCTCATTAACCAAAAGCATCGGACTAACTTCGAATATTTTTAGGACATCATACGCCAGTTTCCCGAGGAGAGGTGTAATAGCTCTCTGAGAAAGCAGACCTTTGAAAATCTGGAACGCGTCGATAAACTGATCAAGAATGCCTGGGAGCAGTTCCTCAACAGTTTCCATGAATTTCGCTCGTATAGGCAGTAGCTCAGGGTTCTGACAGACAAACATAGCGTGCGCGGGATCCTCAATATAGGCATAACAGAAACGGCAGAGTCGCCACTGCTGTGGTACAATTTTCTTGCCACGCTCAGTCCATCGCCGCCGTTCTATAGCAAGGCTATGGCTTGACAGAACCATTTTTGTGAGCGCTCGGCGGTGCTCGAGAGAAACGATTCGCAGGTAGTGTCGGAAATCGAGGGACTTCTTTACTAACTTCCTCGATTCTGAATCCATCTCAAGACGGCCAACAAGGAGATCCCTAACCCGTGAGGAGGACTCAATCTCGTGGTCAATCCAGGCCTCCATGGATTTCTCTACGCATTTCATAGCCACTTCGACGGTTTTCACGTTCAGATCCGTAGAAATGTTCAAGTTAACGGGCACATAGAGACGCGAGAGTACGATCCGAAGATCGTTCATCCAGCTGAGCTGTTGGTTGCGAGCAAGATGGATGGATTCCTGAAGGGCATTCGACGCTGGCCTTTCACTGTCCAGTCCCAAAAGATAGCAGAGATATTTCAGTGCCAAATGAACACGGCGATATTTGATAGGCCAGATACCAGTCTCTGAGAACAGAACAGCTTTCATACTTCGACGTCCAACACCCAGCATGCGGCGCAAAAATTTAACCTGCACCCGTTCCAGTCTCGCAAGACTCTTTAAGTCTATATCCAAGCAAACATCACAGCCCGCAGTAAGATATGGATCAACACGGGCCATATACAGAGTTCTGGCATCCCAAGCAGGTAAACTGCCAACGAAACGATCAAGGCCCAACAAAACATTTGCAACTGTGGTCGCTTTCTGGGCTTTGACCTTGTATTGTTCTGTCCAGATAAATTTCACACCAGTTTCGAGCCACACTCCGAGATAGCAAGCCTTGTGAACTTGCTTGACTGCGTTGCCGCCCAGATGAAACTTCGGGGAACCATTTTGCTTCCGCCCAAACAATTGGTACAAGCATTTGGGGATGGATGTCTCACAGCCATTGTTATCCGCCCAGCATTGTGAGCCGTTGAGATGGGCCTGGAACCCAGAGGGTGCACCCGATGCAGTCATAATGTCATCCGCATGTTCAACATTTGTGATTGGAACGCCGTTCAATTCAATATCCTCGGGTGCCAAGCCAGGACAAAGTCTGCCATGAAGAGATTCCAAAGATGAGGAGAGCCTGGATCACCGGTCAGAATGCCTAGCAGAGACCTGAAAGCCGGCGCAAAGCGGCCATCCAACCGGACAAGGTAGCGGATGTGATCATACAATTTTTTAAGCCACTCAATCATTGGGCCCGAGATTCCCATCGTCGCAAGCTTAACCCAAAGCGTAGAGCGTGTATACTCGAAAAGAGGTCGCAAATCTGGGTGATACGCACCCGTTCACCAACTCCATCCCCAGCCGCTAACCCACGCCCCCACTCGTGCGTCATTCCGCCCGCCCGGCACCTGACGAGCTCGCGCTGGAACTTGAAAGAGGAAGACCCAGCGCCTTCCAGGTTTGTCCACAGTGGATCCGGGCGTTCGAGTCGGCGCCTGCGTTTACAGGAACGAAAGTGAGGACGGCGATGACAGGAAGAAGCAAGAAAGAGCGGATCATCCGGCCCGACTGCTTGATACATCACACGCCTGCATCGCCACCTTTTTCCTCTCCTCGATACAATCCCCGTGAAAACCTTTAGCGAATACTTCACATATCACCTCCAGGCATTGGACTTCATTAGAAAGGACAAAGGCAGCCCACTTCGGCGATGACATTCTCATAGTACTTTGCTGCAACGCGTTCACGATCATTATCTCAGCTGCATTGAACACCGTCCTCTCTCCACTGGATCATAAGGCACACTACCATTATTCTGCCTCATCCCTCAGCATGGGCGGCGGATCCAACATATCTCCTCCAGGCTTTGGTCCCAGTGCCGGCCGACGCGCTTCTCGATTGTCAAGCAATTGATATGGTATACAATCCGATTGCAACTTACACCCAATGATTCTTGTGCCTGGAGACCCACCGCGCGTGCATCTGTTGCCCGATCCTATTTCGTCTGTTTCCGCTGCTACTTTTGTCCATCCCCGCTTTACTTTGTGCTCTATCTACTCCTCAATACCAACCGGTCCTGACTTGCCGATGTGCGGCGCTGCCGACGAATTCCCGCGTCCGATGCACGTCACCTCACTGCCTTCGAGTCTCCGTGTTAATCCCGAGTCTTGACACGTTCATCTTACCCATCCCCGCTGCCCGCTACCCGATCCCCTGCCCTCCACATTCGCATTCGAATCCACATCCTCCCTCCTCCCAGATTCCTGCTCTCCTCGCTACTTAACTTGCTCCTGCTTGAACCGTAATTATCCTTATCCACCCCGGCTTGCCTTCCGATCGTTATCGTAGTAAAAACCCCCCGCGCCTGCGGGTGCATTTCTTCATCGTGGTGCTGCTGTGCCTGTGCGTGTATCTGTCTTTATTTTTGTCCTTGTCCTTGTCGCTATTATTTATTGAAACACTGTTTTCACACCGCATGTGCATGCCCCTTCGGCCCTTCCTGACCACCTTCACCCCGCTTCTATCCATCTCCCTGCTGCGAAATTTAATGCCAATGTCCAGTACAGACTCTGGTTCCGCTTTCTTCTCCATCCTAGGTACGTTCACATCTTCATCCCTGCAGAACCGCACTCCGCATATATCTGTGACTCATGCACTGTAGATCTATGATGTTGGTGTTCTCAATCTCAAACCCCCTCGCCTCGGTCCTGAGTTCTGGACCGGGAGTCTCCTTTCCCACAGTTGACTACTTTTGATTCTTCCTTCGAGTCTGCTTGTGGCGTCCCATTATGTGAAGATTAGTTCGGAAGCGACGTATCAGCCCACCAAGGCCATGCACGCGCAGGACGTGTAGGACACGTGTCGAACACGTATCGCACTGCACGGTTCCATGGAAACGCGTTGAGACGCGTCAGATGCGTAGCAACTATGCTACCATGTCCTTGAACCTCATGTACTTTTATTCCCATTGTTCTTGGGTACATTGTTCTCTACGTATAAAAACAGGTCTTGTACTGTAGTAAGGAGTTTGGATATATGATTCTTTCCCCCTCTTCACAATACATTATTCTCCATCTACCGTCTAGTTCCGCACTTGAATTTTCGTTCTGTTTCGATGCGAAGCACGGATCGATCCGATACGATTCCTCAAGATCTAGCTCTCCCAACCAATCCCCTTCCCTTCCTCGGGACGTTCTACCAGTATGTATGACTACTCGCATGCCCTCCACCACTCACCCCATCCTTTAACTTTTAGTAGTAACTGTGTACACGCTGTATGCGTTGCGCATTTGTTCGCACGTGGGGGAGTGGTTCACACATGGGAGAAGGAGCGGGTCGCCTGCGCACGCAAGAATTCATCCGAGTGCGTGTGCGCGTGATATTTTCTTAATTCATCCGAGTCTGAGACTAATACTGAATCCACTCAATAACCACTTGCTCCCATCTCGGCTGAGCGCAATCGATGGCGGTGGATTTGCAGGTTGCCATGCACGGTCAAGCGACGCGCATATCGAGGGTAAGTACGCCAAGAGAGACTGGATGGGAAAGCCTGGAGAATCAAAATCGGGCTGGGTGCAGATGGTGGTTAGTTTGGATTGGCCTGGGCTCAGATGGCAGTGAGCGCGGTGTTACTTACTCACATCGTAAATGAAAATTTCCTTGGCCTGTGAGCGCTGAGCGCGGGTACGAGTTAGTGTGTAATTCGATTCCTCTTCCTCTTGGTTAGCTGCATTTACCGAGAGGAAATTTTCTGATTTCGGTTCGTGCAAGTCCTCGTTGAAACAGAAGACAACCCCGTTGCGTTGATTCGCGGCCTGGAGGGCTGGTGGTTCAAGACTTTGCCATTGTCTGTATTTTATTAAACACTTCACTTTACTTGCGGTCCCAGGATCATATCGAACCCGTCCGACGACATGCGCTGCCACACACTTTCTTTTGGGTTGAGTTTCTGTTTCTGTTGTCCTTGGTTTAAAACCGTGCGACGAAAGATATGCACATTTCTGTATGCATTTTCGTCTCACACCCATCGCCCAATTGAGCCATCAACCCCAATATTCCTGCGCACTTCATCTCTCTCCCTTCAGATATACCACAGACCCGATTACGCACGGCACGCACCTGGCCCAAATATCCACCGACCTCCGGGGTATCGGCAAGCCACGCAGTCGACTCGGGATCCGTTCATGACCCTCTCTTTTTCAGGTATTTTGTGTTTATTTTCTCCGTCATTTACCTCTGCAATCCCGTGACTGCTTTCTTCCCTCGCAATAATTCACTGACCACGGTCATTCACGCTGATCCATAGATATCCCGGTCCAAGTCCTTTCCTTTGCCAAGTTCCTCAATGAAATTATGGCTCATCCACCATTCTTTCTATCCTGGGTACTATCGATAGCAAAAAATCTTCGATTGGAGCTCCGTAGAAGCATTTGGGCTCGGCTGGTGAATGATAAATTGGTTGAAATTGGGATTATTCGATAAGCACGAGTGCGGTTCTGATAGTCCAGAGTTCAGAGCAAGGCAAAACGAGTGCTTTACCATCAAACAGTGAATGCTGGCTGGATTCTGAACCAGTCCATTGATTAGACTTCAAGTCAAGATATTAAGAGTGGTAGCGGCCCACACTGTCTCCCCGCAGCACAGTGTGCCGCGGAAAGATTAATAAAACCAAGACTGACATTGAATCTCAGGTAAGGGCCTGGCGAAGAGTTCAAAAAAAAAAAGGATGTGCTATCGTTGTTGGCGGGATCGCAAAGTGAAAAAGGAGCGATGTTGACGATGAGAATGAGAACAGAGAAATTAGGGCTATGCATACAGTACAAAGTGCTCGAGAAACACATTCGACAGCCTGCGTTACAGCTTGTACAGTCGGATCACCGGGACGAGTGAACCGGCAAGAAGCTGTATGACAGGACATGCTGTGTAGGTGTGCTGTGTCCTTCACCGCCGGCTCCACTACTCTTCCTTTGCTTCCACCACCACCCCACACCCATCCTCATACTCGTGAATGACCTCAATGCATGTTTCCGATGCACTTGTCCCTTGGGATCCCCGTGCCAACCGAGCAGTTGCGAAGACAGAAGAGAATCGTCCTGAGGGAGGAAGATGGGCGCTATTGCTTAATGGCTTGTCTCCCTCCCCGGGTCGCACTTTGGATCGGGTTTACACCTCCTTGGGCAAGGCCCTCGAGACACAGGCCAACCGCGCTGCATACAGTTTTGGTCTGGGACCGCACGTCGTG
>JARJLF010002161.1:0-48306 GCA_029378395.1 Mycena leptocephala
GTACGCGGATTAGAACCGAACGAGTAAAAAACAAGACGACGAACTTGTTCTTGCAACCAACGGGAATCGCAGACGGGCTAAAGATCCACGGTCGCTGGGCCACTGGAACCCGAGCTCCTCCATCGTGAACGGCGGGGCATCGTTGGGTCGATGAACGTAGGCGACACGATGAGGCGTCCATCCGCGAGAATAGGCGGCGGCGGCATCGTCGGCACGGGCGTGTTGATCCCGCTGCCGAGCCCTACCTTGCGCCGCAAGTTCGCGAGCATGATGCGCAGCGTCAAGCGTAACTACATGCGGTCGTGAGCAACATGGATAGGTCAGTTTTCAACATCAACACGTACCGCTCGGCCGCGACGTCGCTCAGGAGCTGGGCCAGTTGCTCCACCTGCGCGGTGATGGCACCAAGGTCAAGCTCAGCGGGGAAGAGGCTAGCCATTTTGAGTAGGAAGAGTCCGGAAAACGCTGCAGTGACGAGACTGTCGTGCACTGCATAGCGAAGGGCGGCACTGAAATTGGGATGAGCGGCGGCGCGTCATAGCACATGCAGAGACGTACCGGTACTCTGAGGAAGTTAAAAATATAGATAAACAATTGAAGGCGGCGTCCTTGGCCTGGAAGGCCAGTTCCCTTTGCTCAAATGGCATTTTGTCCCAGGCTACCCCGCGCAGTGCAACGCAGACGAGCCAGAGCTTCGCATAGTGCAGCTCCCCGGCCAATATTTTTCGGAGGAGCGAGTTTTCGTCCATGGTTTGGCCTGTCTCGAAATAAGACTCTATTTATTCGAAAAAGGTAGGACGTACGGTGTAGCTCATCGCAGTCGTTCCACCACTTATCCAGCGCGACGTTGGCGCGGCGGATAAAGGCCAGCGTATTGTGGTTGACTTGACCATTGAGCGGCGCGAGTGTCTCATAGATTTGAGCTAGACGGGTGTCAATACTAAATACAATCGGCTATAAATTGAAATTTTCACTCTTTTGGGCGATCAGTTCGACTTGGGCGATAAGCCTGACATCCGTGGGCGATGCCATCGGATGATTGAGCAGAATGCGACAGTGGCGAATAGAGTTTTCATCGCGCAATACGATAGGCCGGCCCGTGCCAAGGCTCATCCTGTATAAACGTTGACGACACGAATAGATAAGACGGTCGATACGTACTGATGGTCGAACCAATATAGACAGAGCCAGATACGCGCAGAGACCACTAGAAGTCGCAGATCAGCTGACTAAAGGTTGAAACAAAAGGAAAAGACGCTACCAAGGTCTCGCTCTTCTTCTTGGGTTCGCTGCTTTCCGTTATCGTCCGCCAGCTTTTCAAGAGCACGATGAAGGCCTAGGTCGAGCGCCATGCGCATCGCGTGGCCGCTGGGAAGCCATCCGTTGGTGCTCCACGCGGCGAGCAAGAGCATGCCTAGAAGGAGGGTTAATGGTCACTGAAGGTACGGGATCAGTCATAGCACCTTGCACGGCCTCTTTACGGACAACAGGGCCGAAGAGGGAGGAGCGCGCGATGCCTTGTGCCTCCTCAAGACACTTGTAGAAAGTCGGACTGAGGGGACCATTGCCGCTCCTAATTTTGCCGGCGACGGCCAAAATGGCGTCAAAGGTCCAGGGGGTGCGTTCCATCAAGCTCTCATATGTGTCATACATCGGGTCAAAGAGAGGGATAAATAAATGGCATCCCGCGAAAAAGCTGTCAGGAATGAGTTAGTTCGCTATGGATGACATGGGAGGCCGTGGTGCGTGCGAATCACATATTGTACAGCTCCCTGGCCTCCGAGTCTGCGACAAGTCCCTGGAAGGGGGTTAGCTTGGGAACAAACTTGCGAGCATGACCGCTAACCTTCTCTACTACGTGCGGAAAGGCATTACGCGGGATGGGCTCGGCCCGCTTGCGCTTCTTAACTCTGGGCGGCGGTGAGGAAATCTATGAAAAAAAAGGAAAACTGGTAATTTACCTTGGGGTGGACGTAGAAGGAACAGCTGCGGCCTCTGCAGCAGCGTTGGCGAGGCCCTGGAGAGCTTCAATGGGGGCGTTGAGGGTGGAGCGCGGGAGGGTGTCCTCTGACTCGTCGTCCGAGGACGGTGCGGTGCTGGGAACGATCCCGTACGTGGCATACTTGTGCGGCTAGGCGGTGTCAGTGGGCGCTCGATGTTTGATCAAAATAATTATTACCGGCGGGGCGAAGCCAGGGAGCGGGGGGAAGGACCTGCGTTCAGCCGCGGGACCGTCGAAACCGTTACGGGATGTATATTCTGGACCGT
The DNA here is from genome assembly GCA_029378395.1 of Mycena leptocephala. Lineage (NCBI taxonomy): Eukaryota > Fungi > Basidiomycota > Agaricomycetes > Agaricales > Mycenaceae > Mycena > Mycena leptocephala. Next base: position 2,269 of record JARJLF010002161.1, read on the forward strand.
CGCGGGACGGGTGGGGCGAATACGGGGGCTGCGGACCGGCGCCTTGAGTCTGCACGGCGGAAAGGATGCGGTCGAGCGAGGACTGCATGCCAATCATCTGGCTCTGCATGACCTAGGCAGGGATTATCTTCATGAAATTAGCTTGAAGTCCAAGAATACATACCAGGTACTGCCCCTCGAGGCGCGATAGGCGTCTAACGCTGGATCAGCTAGGGACAGCAAGTAAACGACTAGACATACTCTACGCCTGGGCCGGACATTGCGGGGACATTGGGCTTTTTCTCTGGTTTCTCAAACACACAAAGGGATCCACTGAGCTGACAACGGCGACAGGGAGCCTGCCGGGCCGCGCGGGCCAGTGAGTAGGGCGGGGCGGGGCGGAGCGGGGGCCGTACCTCTCCCTCGCACCGGTTCTTGCCCTTACGACAGGCGGTACAGGCTCTGTGCCGCAACATAGATTAGCAGGCTGCTTAGATTGCGGGGTACCCGACTGCTCACCGTGCCCCACGCTTGGGAATATGGGAGTTATTCTGAGAGGCACTGGGGTCTGAATTGTCGGCGGTGCGACGACGCTTGGCTGTGTTCTCTGAGTCGTTTGAGACTGCTGAGGGACTGAGTGACATAGCTCTAGAGGATGGCGCTGGATAGCGGGAGCGTCAATGGTCTTTCACTGATCGCCCACGGCAAACCCCGTGCCAGATTCCCACGCAAGCCCTCATATTCCCGCCGTCTTGCCCGCGCTTATTGCAATCTTGCTTCCGACTAATAACAAACGCGGCAGCTCGCTCCAACGTTTCTGGCAGATGGAGCGACCTGGTCACCACAAATACCACCGAGTCGTACCGACTGGCTTGCCATTGGCGTTTGTTGGTCCAGGAAAGTCTCACAGAACACATACATTCGGTTCCGAGGTAGTCACGCGCCTCTCTACATTGTGCTCAGGCACAGTTAATTAACAAATATCCTCATACTCGTCGTCAACCCCAAGATATCTGTCGGTGAATTAGTCTCGTGAACGAGCTACTCTCAAGACAGTCGTTCACACGCACCTGCGAATCTCTCCAGTGTCCGTACCGTGTTGGCGTGTAAAATGCGATAAGAGCATGCTGTAGTTGTCTGCCATCTCTGTCATTTCTCCGTCACTCAGAACCTATCTGCTTGTACGCACCGGTCCAGCGAATCGCCGCTTCCTTCGCCAGCGTCACCGCTCGCCGCGTCTCCTCTACCTTGGCTGGATCGCATGCCCCGTACGCCCCAAGCTCGTCAAGCAGCTTGACGTGCGTCTTCTTCAGCCGGTTCAGCGTCCCCAATCGCTCTGTGCGACTTTCCTACAAGCCCTTCAACGCCACCATCTGGCTCCCCCCAAAAAAAACACCTACGTTATCTACGCGTGCGGCCTTTTCGGCCTCGATCTGCGCACGGAGCTCCATCTGCTGCGTTTGGTGCCCCTCGCGAGTCTCCTTCAGCTGTCTCAACCGGTTCTGCATCTGCGCACGAACGTCAGCTCTTAACGCCGCTCCAAAGTTTACGGGAAAACGGGCGGCATACGATCGTGCCGCGTTGGGATGGAAAGCTCCAGAAGACTGGCCTATGTTAGCTACCATTCTTGTACTTGTACCTCTCAGCTTACAATTAGACGACCCGATTTTGTCTGCCTGGACGAGCCCATCGTCGACGAGCGACTGCAGCACCTCCTTCACCGACTGCGACACGATACCTTTAAGCTTGGGACCGAGCTACGTGCCGTGAGCCGCGTGATTCACAGCAGCGGATTACGGGACACCTACCTTTTCGAGCTCCTTGAGCTGCGTCGCGTCAGTCGTCGCGAGCTTGTCCTGAGTGAGCGCACATACCTGATAAAAGTCTTTCTGCATTTTTCAAGGCAATTAGCGCGCATTCCTTCATTTTCGCTGGTGTTAACGTACACTCTCATGAAAAATCTCTGCGAATGGGGCACTATCTGAGCAGCAAAGAAACGAAAAGACGGCGGCGCGCGCACCGAGCAGCTTGACGCGTTTTTCCTCGGCCGAGAGACCACGTGGAGCCTTTGGGAAGCGGTTCAACGAAATTCGAATCACTCTCATGTCTCCCATACCATTGCTTTCAAGAATACGGAGCCTGGGTGCCGAGTGTACAAAAAGGTCAAAGCGACTTTGGGCAGGTCACGTGATTTTAATTATGGCAGAATTTAATTTATGGTGGCAGTGTAGAAGATTGACGATTCATGAGAATTGTTGTCCCCACAGATTGCCCCACAGAGGCATCTAAACGTGGAAAATGCGGACAATAGTCGGACAAGACCTGGGGCTCCACAAAAAAAAATGAATTACGGTCTGAAATGAGAGGTAGAATGTTGGAGAGCAGAGACGAGAGAGAAAGTGAGCGATAGCAAAAAGAAAATGCAGCAGTAAAAATTGTACACTATTCCGTTGCGCTACCGTAGAATATCAAGATGCTGGTCGTTCGACGGGTACCGATACACCACAAAGTCCGGGTCCTGGGCGACAAGGTCCTCCAGCGCTTTCCGCGATGTCACCGACATCCGCGGCCCGCCCATACTGAACGCGCTGTGCCGCGACGTCGACGTTGCGTACCCGTTCGCCGCGTCGTCCGCCCCGCCCTCCGACCCGGACCGCCGCATGGTTGGGAAGTGCTGCGCCGCCATCCCCGCATCGCCCAGGTCAGCCTTGGACTTTTTCCCCAGAAGCGCCGACAGCCCAAATCGACTGCGCCGTTTCGTGGCTACGGGCGCCTGCGAGCCTCGCAACGTCTGGTGCTCCAGCACGTTATCGAGTCGCCCAAGAGACCGTCGAGACAGTCAAGGCAATTAGCGCGCATTCCTTCATCTTCGCTAGTGTTAACGTACACTCTCATGAAAAATCTCTGCCAATAGGACACCATCTGAGCAGCAAAGAAACGAAAAGACGGTGGCGCGCACCGAGCAGCTTGACGCGTTTTTCCTCGGCCAAGAGACCACGTGGAGCCTTTGGGAAGCGGCTCAAAAATTCGAATCACTCTCATGTCTCCCGTACCATTGCTTTCAGAATACGGAGCCTGGGTGCCGAGTGTACGCACACATTGAAGCGTAGACGTGCAGCAAAAATTCTTCTCAAGGGGCTGGTCGCGCCCTCCCACGCGTTTAATATTCTCGACTTTTCGCGTTGAATGTTCGCCATCACGTGGCCGCGTTTGAGTCTCGCAGTTGGAATGGGTGCTGCTGTTGTAAGTTACAGAAAGGCAAATATCCAACAAATGCTAACCCGCGCGTTGTGATTGTTTGTGTGGTTTTAGCTTCATTGTGAACTTGTGCCCGCCTCACTTCGCTTGCTGTTGCCCGTCCCCTCTGGCCCATCGTCTCCGTCATTGTTGGATGACACCACCTGAGCTCCAGTTTAATGGCCTCTGGCAGCCAGGCCGACGTTGAGATGGAAGCACCGATTTGGGTTTTGGCGTATATTGCAGAACCGTCACTCAAAGCCTTGGGATTCTATGAATTGAAGCGCAGCCAAGGACTCCATATTTTGACGCCTCTCAGATTCCCGCCAACGTACGAAACCGCCCGGAGGTCAGGAAACCGGTGGAAGTCGAGCAGGTATATCTCATGGTACGTGGGCAGGTTTGGTGTGCAGGCGTCCGTCTGACACTCGCAGTCCGACGCCGTCCCCATAGGACGGGCAGCTCAGGCTTTGCCGTTTTCCAATTGCGGAGAACTTGTGGATGCATGTGAGCCACTCGGTCGCGGAGCGAATTGGGAGTCCCGGGTGCCAGCTGACGCCCGCGAAAATGCATACCTTCTGGCCTGCTTAGGTGCGCTACTCGAGATGCACGGGTGATCAAACCGACTAACTTCGACGTTCACAGCTGCGCCTGAATCCGGTACGTCGACTTTGATATATGTGTAACAGTGCTTGAGGTCAGCCCACAGAGGAGCGTGCTAAGCCCAAACCTGGTATGTCTTTATGGGTTATACAAATGAATACTCTTTCGAGCCCCCTAGAACCAGAGAGTCATACCACGAGCGGCATCGGTGCGCCATCTTTTTCCAGCACGAGGACAACCCCTCATTAACATGTATGTTAGGCTGGAATTCGATACAAGATGTGAATGAATTGTTCCATGACTGGGAGAGCCCGTCCCATGCAGCCAAAAATGAGAACATGAAGGCCACTCAAAAGATACTCCAGCCCGCGGCGATATATAATGGGCGTCCACCCAATCTCACTGGCCCACCCGTTTTTGTATATCACTCAGTATTTGCCAAGTTTGTCTCGCAGATCCGAATGGATGTGGACGACTTCGAATTCAAGGCGAAGGATATCGAAATAACCCAGGATATATGTGAGCTACTGGCTCAATATCATGACACAGAGCCCGCTATGCAGTCGGCGATACGGCCCTTGTTCGAGTGGTTCTTTGGCCTTCAGAATTTCGGACCCAAGAAGATCTACTCTGGTCGAAAGTGGTGCGAACCCAATGGACAGCGACTAGTCAAACTGCCTGGTCTTTATGAGTCGACCGCCCCTGGCTTCTCCTACGTGCCCTCCAAACTCTCGGAGCTCAAGCTTGGGATAGGATCAGGTGGTTGTGATCCCATCGACCAAGGCGAAAAGGATTATCAGCTGTGTTGTATGAATCCCAATGTGCGTCCCGTCTGATACTCCACCGTATAGCTTTTTTAAATGCCCACTCAGTTGGACGCCATCCGACAGCGCAGTCCCATGCCTGCGTTCCTCTTCTCGTTGGTGGGACCCATCTTCTGCATTTCGGGCCTGATATTCGTCAACAATCGAGTGGTGTCCCAGCGTCTAATGGACTACCAATGCTTCATTCCTCTCCTGACGTACGATCCCGGTTCTAGTCGCACCTTTAGACCAAATGAGATACACGTTGCTCGGATAGCCCAAAAGCTACGCTCGCTGAGCCGGTGTTTGGATGAGTTGGACGATTACTACGGCAGCATCACCCCCAAACAGCCCACCGGGCTCAGTCCTGCCCCCCACTTCCGTTCCTTCCAGGGGTTCGATGGGAAAACATATGAATTGGCATATACAGATTGCTTTGCAGTGACACCCGTGGCGCAGCAGCGTGCTATATTTCTCGCCGATGCAACGACTGGGGAGGAAACGGTATCCTGCGTGGTCAAGTTCACCTCTTCCTATGGGCAGGCGGCCCATGAGCACATGTTCCAACGGAAGGCCGCACCTCGACTCCTCTACTGTTCACGAGAGCCGAGCGCTGGGCTTTTGTTCGTGGTTGTGATGGAATTCATTAAAGGCACACTCAGGGACTCCCCCGCCGCGTACGACCGAAACAGAATCGAGGATCTGGAGTCGGCAGTGCGCTCTCTACATGATCAAAATGTGGTGTTTGGAGACCTGAGGGCTCCTAATGTTGTAGTAGGTGAGGAGGGGCTCTGCTCTTGGTTGACTTCGATTGGAGCGGCGAGCTCAACGTCGTTCGCTATCCGCCTTCTCTGAACCCGGACCCAAAATTGTGGGCTCCGGGAGTAACACGAGGGGCTTTGATCAAAACGGAGCATGACATTTGGATGATGACAAGTTGAAAAATGAACTGGTCCAGAGTTTGGAAGCACAAGCAGGTCGGGCCGAAGCTGGGGCGGGGATTAAGAGAAAACGGGATCACGATAAGTAAAATAGCTAAGGTAGCTTGCTTCGGCGACATGGACTTGATTTTGCTTGAAAATGTAGCTTCCAATATACGAATAGTCATATATTGGGGCTCGCCGGGCGTTTCCGTTTGTCAAAGCGACTTTGAGCAGGTCATGTGAATTTAATTATGGTGAATTTAATTGATGTGGCAGTGTAGAAGATTGGCGATTTGGGACATCGTCCGTTGCAGAATTGTTGTCCCACAGATTCCCCACAGAGGCATCGTGGGAATGCGGTGAATAGTCGGAAAGCTCCACAAAAAAAATTGAATTACGGTCTGAAATGAGAGGTAGAATGTTGGAGAGCAAAGACGAGAGAAGCTGAGTGATAGCAAAAAGAAAATGCAGCACTAAAAATTGTACACTATTCCGTTGCGCTACCGTAGAATATCAAGATGCTGGTCGTTCGACGGGTACCGATACGCCACAAAGTCCGGGTCCTGGGCGACAAGGTCCTCCAGCGCCTTCCGCGATGTCACCGACATCCGCGGCCCGCCCATACTGAACGCGCTGTGCCGCGACGTCGACGTTGCGTACCCGTTCGCCACGTCGTCCGCCCCGCCCTCCGACCCGGACCGCCGCATGGTTGGGAAGTGCTGCGCCGCCATCCCCGCATCGCCCAGGTCGGCCTTGGACTTTTTCCCCAGAAGCGCCGACAGCCCAAATCGACTGCGCCGTTTCGTGGCTACGGGCGCCTGCGAGCCTCGCAACGTCTGGTGCTCCAGCACGTTATCGAGTCGCCCAAGAGACCGTCGAGAAAGTCCGTACTCGTCATATCGAGGCCCAAACGGCCGCCGGTCGTCAAACGCCACGGGTTGAGTGACCGGCATCGTTTGCGCGCCCACTGTGGGCCGGGATGAGAGCCCGCCAAATGACTGTCGCCGCACCTCAGCAGTCCGGAAGGTGCCTGCGGTGGGAGAAAGTCGTGCGCTGGTCCCGATCCAGGAGGCGGCCGCGGGTTGAACGACATCACGGTGCGGGGCCGCGCATCCGGCGGACGCGCGAACGCCTCCATAGGCAGTGGCGGGAGCGATTTGTCTCGGAAAGACATCACCGAGTCCGGCCGCGGCTGCGTGGGCCGAGCGGCTCCGTTGGGAGCCTGGGTGTCGGTGGGGGAGGACTCTGCGACGCACGCCGCATATCTGGCTCGGACGTGACGGGATGCACATTCCGTGTCCCGACAGTCTGGCTTTTTCCGATCGTATCGTCCGACGGATGCTGGTCCTCGTCATAGTCCCGTTCGACTTCCTCTGCTCCGCGATGTCTACATCGGGGCCGCGTGAGGAGGCTGGCGAGGGTAAAATACTCGACGGAGCCGTGGGCGGCGACATACCGGGCGACGACAAGCCCAGCTTGGGGGAGGTGGTGGAGGGTAACGACGGTGTGGATGAATGACGGCCGCCATCGCTTGCGCGGCCACGATTCACCAAATACGAAAGCGGAGGAGGTGGAGCAAGAGGACCATCGTCATCCGTCCTCTCGTACGATGGGAAGGCTGCCGGCTGCCAGTGTTCTGATTCTTTGAAGAACCAGTAACTATGCCCCAGATTTTGGCAAAACCCTTCTTCTTCTTCTTGGTTGTTTCTTGCACAGGTGGATCGCTAAGAGGGTCTGGATCCATGGGAGGCCATAACTGACTTCGACGCGCAGTACCGAGGTCGATCGGTGAGCTGACTTGCTGCCCGTATGCTTCGTTCTGAAGTGCAACGCTAGAAAACAGTGATCAGCTTCCATTTTCTCCTTCAGGAGTGTGACACTAACTGCATATCCATCATACTTCCCGAGATTCCCGATGGAGCGAGGCTGTCCTGGCTCCTCCACCCGGCGCTCAGATTTTTCATGCCGAAGAAGCGAGTGCGTCTAGGTGATGCAGATCCCAAACTGTGTATATCGGAAAACGAGGCTTGGGAGTAAGCCCGAGGGAGATCAGATCTATCGAGGGGAGCGGTCAAAACACTGGTAGGTCGCGGTGCGCCGGCCTGCGAGTATCTTGAATACGGTTGCAAACCTACACCGCTATCGGTGTTTGGATTGAAACTTTGGGCCGAGATGATGGAGTTGACGTCGATTCCCGAGCTTCGAGAGGACTTGCGAGCACGCTTTTCCTCCTTGCGTCGTCGCTCGCGAGCCTCCTTCTCCTCTTTCCGGACATCGACATGTTCCACAATCATCCCATTTTCTAAAAGAGTGACTTCGCGCGAATGAGACCGAGCAGCGTGGTTGGGGGAGGACGGGGAGCGGGGAGGTTTGATACGGACACCACCAGAGTCGTCTGCCGGTGTTGGGCTGCTGCCGGTGTCGTATGCGACCGTCTGAGCTGAGAATATGTATCTCGCATGCGGTTGTCAAGCTGCTTGGCTTCTTGCATCGCACGCGCGCGAGCAAGGGCTTCCGCTTCGAGCAAAGTGCGCTGCGATTTGATATAAGTGTTCAGGGTCTGCTGTCTTGCGGCGGGCTCCCGCGGGTTCTGAAGAGTGATAAGCACCAACAGGAATGCGCAAATAAAAACGTACCACACTCAACCACACTTTGAGGTTTTGCTCCGTCAAGAGTCCGCCGCGTGCCCGTGGCCGAGACGTATCGTCGGGAACGACACCGTTCGCCTCGTCTTCCAGTTCACGACGCATCAGCTCGTCGAACTGGACGTCACTCTCCGTTCCCAGACGCCGGGTGTGGTGACATCGACGTCGATCATGTCCTGGTCCCGCATTGCGCATTCCACGCAACCTCCTCCTGCGGAGGCGTCGATAGTGCGATGGATTGGCGGCAGCAGCCGGAGTGATGTATGTCGGCTGCTGGGCGTATGCGCGGGGATTGGGGGACACAGGAGGGTTGTAGCCGGGAGAGGCGGAGAGTGGCATGATTGGGGCGGGAAATTGGGTGCACTGGACTTGCTGGAGCTGGCGCCGACGCCGAGAGCGGGCAAAGCGGGATGACGGGGAGCAGAGGGAAGTAGCGAGGCGGGGATTTCCTGGGACGGGGATTGACGGACAATAGGTTTTGGGGGATCCTGGATGGATTCGAGACGTGTCTCTGCAGACGCACGCGAAGGAGCTCTTTGGGTGGTATCCTCCAGACTGTACCGCTCAACGACCCTGCGAGCTGCTGCACCTGGGGGCAAAGCATAGGACACGGTGCTCCTCGGTGGATCCTGGGACTGGTTCGACTTGAGAGACTGGACATCCGGGGGCATTGTGGCCGCATGTTGGGGAGAATAGGGCCTGGATTGGTCCTGGATAGGCATGGAGACAGTTCTGGGGGAGGGGTATCTGGAATCAGCAAAGTCACGGTCCTGGAGAAGGGCTCTGTGGAACTGGGCGGGGCTGCGCTGGGCCCAGCGTCTCCGCGAAGGGGCAGCAGCGCGGCCGCCATTTCGTTGTATTGGCGTAAATCAAGTAGAAACCAGTAATTCACAGCCACACAACTCTTCTCACACAAAAGTGTATTTAATTATTGCCGTGTTATATCCATATTATCTACGTACAACTCCTACTTGCGATACCTGTTATGCTCGTCAGCTACGAAGAGAACCAAGAAAGAACCCTTAGTACCATAGCACAGTCTTCCGCGTTCGCCGCATCTTCCGCTGCAGCTGCAGCATTCCGTACAGCAGCGCCTCGGCCGTCGGTGGGCATCCAGGAACATAGATGTCCACAGGCACAATCCCTGCAACCCGTCAATTTTCTGTAGCGTTTGACACAGTAGCACATACGGTCACAGCCCCGCACCACCGAGTACGAGTAGTGGTAGTAGCCCCCGCCGTTCGCACAAGAGCCCATCGAGATGACCCAGCCTAGATGCACCGTTAGCGCTAGTCCATCCGCACAGGAAAACAGTCCTACGGGGCTCCGGCATCTGGTCGTACACCTTGCGCAGCGCAGGCCCCATCTTGTTCGTGAGTGTCCCCGCGACAATCATGATGTCGCTCTGGCGCGGACTCGCACGGAACACGACCCCCAGTCGGTCCTGGTCGTACCGCGCAGCCGCCATGTGCATCATCTCCACCGCACAACACGCGAGCCCTGCACCGCGCTAGCGTCAGAAGCAGCACCATTTCAGAACCAGGCGTGCAATAATACCAAACGTCATCGGCCACATCGAGCCTTGTCTTGCCCAGTTGGCTACCTTGTCGAGCGTAGACAGTACATACTCTGTGTGCGCGCAGTTTCAGCGCCAGGGAGCCGCACGAATTACCCGGACGCACCCGCTTTATTCTGCGGCGTCTCCAGACTGAGCTGGTTGGAGCCCCGCTGGGCAAGTGTCGTTATCGGCTCAGTAGGAGAAAAGCTATGGGTTGGAATCGGGGTTTTATCCTGTAGAGTTATCACAGAGGCATGGAAAGAACGCTGGGCTGTTTCAAGTGTTTAGAGCGATGTAATTCACTCGCATTCAACGCACCAGGCAACGCTCCAGGCGCTCGAAGTGCCACTCTTCTAGCAGAGTTGGCTGCTGCAAATCCGTCTAAGATGCTGAAAGAACGCGTCAAGCAGAGACCGACCTGTCCTGAACATAAGAGCTTTGGGTTAAGTCGAGATACCAACACGTGATCGACCTTCGTTAACGCACAAATCCGATTGGTCCTCGTCCAAGTAATGATAATAGTAATACAGCTAAATCTATGCAACAAAACGATGAGGTAGAATACAACATTGCAGCGAGAGGGTATCGCGAAGAGAAAAAAATTAATGTCTATCTGTCAAACACAACCTCACCGCGGATTTAGCCACCGATGCGCCCTGACCTCGCCGATGGTCGCCCGCGTCTTTGGATTGGGGTCCAGACACATGCTCATCAAGTCGAGCGACGCCCGCGACAGCTGCTTGGGGCAATCGGTAAGAATAATCTTCCCCGCGATGGCGTCCTTGACGGTCGGGAACGGCGAGGACCTATTAAACGAGGTACGAGTTAGAACTGATAAAGCGTCCGTTAAGAGAGATTAGGACCCGGTCAGCAGGAAGCTCAGCAAGACGCCGATCGTCCACACTTCGGCCGGCGGAGCCTGATACGGTTTCTTCAGGAGGATTTCGGACGACGCGTACGCGGTCGTGCCATAGAAGAGCGTGTGGTACGGCCGAGATTCATTCGGGTTCTCTACCACGGCACTTCCAAAGTCAATAAGTTTAACCTAGAATGGACCTCTATCAAGTTTCAGCGAATAATACGCAGAAGCGATTTTTACCTTGAGGTGTTCGTCGATGACAAGGTTTTCGTCTTTGATGTCGCGGTGTGTAACGCCATGGCAATCCAGATAATAGACCGCCTCGACGACCTGCCCAAGAACATACCGCGCAAGATCCTCCGTCAGGCGCTTGTGCTCCGTTTGCTCGATGCATTCAAACAGATCGTGCGACGGACGACGAGAATACTCTGGTCGCGCGCCGAGCAGTGGTAGGGAAGCGCGCGGAGCCTGCGGTCGGCGTTTAGTTTGTATCTCGCCGGCGCTACGGGGGATCTGCTGGCGAGGATAAAAGGCCGATGTGGGCGGTGTAGCCGGTTCAGAGAGCGTTATGGAGTCGGCAGACACCGAAGGGGACAAAGAAGGCAAGCTAGATACTGAAATGGGTGGCGACGGAGGATTCCTGATGGCCTTAGGCCACGGTGTGCCATGGAGCTCTTGGACCTTCGCGACGGTGAGTTTAATGTGGGCCAAGCCTTAGCGTGGGCACGCACCAAGTAGTAATACAGTGGGTCTTCATAAAGGCCCAGACACTTGACTATATTTTCATGGTCTATTACACGGAGCAACATGATCTCCGTTGGCAATCTGCGAAAGGTCTGCGTATCGTAAGCAACCAGTTTGAATCGACGAGCTTGGCGGGACCCACCTTATCTTCCATCCACGAATGGTCTGGTACTTTTTCCTTCAAAATGAACTTGACGGCAACTTCGGTGCCTGTGAGGCGATGGACGGCAGTCATGACGAAGCCATATCCGCCAGAACCAAGCTCATCCTCCAGCTTGTATTCACGGACAAAGTATGGATTGAGCTCGTGTTCGGGAGGAAAGCGCGGAGAATGAGTAGACGCCCTCAAATTGAGAGGCTGGCTAGGTGATCGTGCCGAGCAAGAATGTTGGTCAGAAGAAGCACGAGAGAGGGGGTGAAAGCGACGAGACTTCTTAGAGTGCGGTTCGCTATTATAACCGGAAGAGAAGGTGCTGGCCGAGAAAACATCGTCCTCTTTGAGAGAGCGGAAGCCTGAAACGGGGGACGCGGGTGGAGTATCGGGCGGAAGTTCTATCCTTGGCGAGCGAGAGAAGCACCGCTGAGGAGGAGAGGGGGACGCAGAAGTATCGCGGAATTCCTTTCTTATGTACGGAGCGACGTGGGGGGTTCCAGGGAGAGTTCCTGTTGATGGTGTTGGGGGTTGAAGTGGATGTGTGCATCGCTGTGGTCGAAGAAGGGCGTTTGGATGTCGCTATCGGCTGGCGAGAGATATCCGGTTTCACGAGGAGAATATGCGAGCTCGGGAATCATGAGCGGCTGCAGGTTTGAGCGGCGGGAGCTTGTAGACCGCATAGTGGCGTAGGTATTAGAGGAAGACAAGAGAGAGCTATGTTGTTGACGAAGACGCGGCCCAAGCGGCAGAAGAATTACAAGTGCATGCACAGGACCACGAGAGGTGAAAGACAATAAACGCGAAGACAAAAGCGAGTCACAGAGAACGTGACGTCACATTTCACGTGGATGTGACAGACCGAGATTCAGCACTTCAAGCTTGTGAAAAAAAGCGAACAAGCACAAATATATTAAAAGATCCTCCTTTTTAATAACACAACTTTTTACTCCATTTTAAAACCCAGTGGGCACGTCTATTCGGCATCTGCAAGCGCCCACATGTAGTAAACTCCTAGAATTTGGGTTACTACTTATGGTTTTCGACAGGCGGAAAAAAACAAACCGAGGCTGCGATATGGGCGCCAAGGTGCGGTGAGTTGTTCCATATGAGTAGGGGAGAGAAATGCGCCTCTGAAACGACATGAGCTCCAATTGATACCGAGTCGAAATTCCTTACTTGACTTTCTTCTTCCCATCCAGACGACTCTTGAGTTCAGCGACGGTGAGCCCCTCCGGGAGCGGCGGGACACCGTCATTTTTAGCCGCTTTCGCAAGCGTCCTTTTAATGGAAGGCGTGAAAGTGGGAGGCAAGGGGACCAGTGCGCTCGCATCTTCCACCGGCGGGGGAGTCTTTGGAGTCTCTTCAACCACCTGAGACGATTCTCCAAATACAGGCAAAGCATCGTCGTTTTCCTTTTTCTTCCCCTTCTTCTTGGTCGGCGAGGCAACCTTATCCTTCTCTGGGGATATGGTGAACGAGTAAGAGGGAGAGTGCTGTGCGAGGAACCAGCGAACAATGCCCCGTTGAACTCCCAGGTCGCCTACTCAAATTGAGACCTAGCCTATTTGACCACTGAGAAATGACAAGGCTCACCAACGGGTAGAATGTCAGGTCGCCGCAACGAAAAGATCGCAAACATATCGACTGATCTTCTTTGTCAGTGATTCAAGCATTTCAACGAATTGTTCTTACCGGTCCACTGTAGACACGTGAGCCTAGGCGAGCAAAAAAGCTGTAGAGCCTTACCCGTCCGATACCTCTAACTTCAATAAGCATCTCGGCAAGATCTTCATCATTACTTTCGATTAATTTCGTTGTTGACAAACGACCTGCGAATTGCTTGTGAGCGACAGAGAACAGGGAAAGAAAAGAAATAACCGTCTGCAAATCTGGCAGCGAGATCGATAACTAGATGGCATTTCTTTAGAATTCGTTGCTTCATTAAAACAGGAAGGGCTGACTATACTCTGCCTTGTTTACACATGAGAATTAAATTCCGTCTCGAAAAATACTGAACTGACCTTCCGTGCACTCAAGCCGGCAGATCTAAGGGTCGGAATGTCCGTTTCTGCAACTTGCTGTGGGGTAGGGAAGAAGGACGCCGCATCATTTCCACTTGAAAGTGGGTTAAATATTTGGCCGAGAAGAAGTGGTGTTACACACGTATAATCTGAATGGTTTTCAGGAATGGATGAATCGTACAGCCGGATAAATTTGTGCTTGATAGACCGAGCTGCCATCCAGGATATCTGTTGTCCCAGAACTGGATTTCGCAAGCTCAGCTGCGTTCCAGAATGAACATCGTCTACTTACTAGACGTAGCTAGTGCGCTGAAGGGTGCAACGTTAGATGGATTGTTTGACAGTGTACTGCAGGAGGGAACGGTACCGAAAAGGATGAACCTGTTCCAATTGCTGGAAAGGTTTGCACTCTAGCCTGTTGAAGATATCCTCAAAGCGGTGGTCTGCATCGATCAGATGTTTTCTGGCGTCCTCAAAAGAAAAGGTGAGAATAGCATCGGCGGGCACAAATTCGGGTTCGGAAGTTGTTCCAGTTGTAGCAGGCACAACGTTGGGTTTCGGCTTCTTGGGAGTGCTCAAAGGCTTAGCCTCAGACTCAAGTTTTCGCTTCAGAGGGCTTGCAGAGGACACCGAACGCGTGGACGAGCGTGTAGCAGGCATGCGGAAAAGGACAAGAGTCGCTAGAGTCTTTCGTAACATTCGGGGCCTTCAAACATTTTGACTCACCAATATAATTGTCGGGAAGCCGCTTCAGACCGCACTTTCCTTTCCAGATCCGGTCCGAGGCTATAAAAGGCAATCGGATAAGACGTCATCTAATGCGAATCTCATCGTCTGCCATAATGTCTGGGAGTAAGCCCCGACCTGCACCGCGCCCGCTTTTCCCTGACGATCTGCTCAGAATATATCGTCGTCTTCAAGCCCACCGCTTCCAAGGAGGCGATCACCGAATTTTTGAATAACTTCAAGGGCAACCTCCAGAGTGGTGGTAAGTTCTGTTCTGTTCATCGGGTAACATGCGCAAAAAGCTGAAACCCCCCCCTCAGAGAAAGTAGCCCACGAATATGACACTGTCATGAAGGTCCGTTAAGGTCGATGGTCCTTCCAAACAATCACCGATCCTGAATGCAGGGATTTGCGGCCACCCTCAACCAAAACACCTTGACAAAGTTCCAGTCCTTCCAAGCAGAGCCCGATAGCATTATCGACTTTATTGGTGGGTTGTCATTACTAGTGTCCAAGCACCCTCTAAGCTTCCTTTGTTCGCAGAGCCGGATGGCGTCGTCACCACACAATAGAGGGGTATCTGTGACTTTGTACTAACAGAATATACATACGACCGTCCTGTGTAATTTGTGGTTGTAAAGAATGAATATGTATGATGAATCCTAGTCATAAGGTTATTCGTGAAAAATAAAACGATAGAATCATCAGGTAAGAGTAATGCCAGAAATCGCAGGTCGGCTGCTTGGAAGCACGACGGGAGGTATCATCCGGGAGGGACGCCCAGGAGGTACGAAGGGACTGTCAGACGATGGTTTCGCCGGGGGTATCGGAGGGGAGGTAACAAGTGGGGTATTGGGTGTAACGGGCGACGGTGAAGCTGGCAGCGGGACAGAGATAGCCGGATCGGGACTGAGAGGCGGTGGACTCAATGCGCCAGGCAACTCATCTCGATTAAGGTTGGAATCCGTTATTTCCTCGAATGATGCAGCAGCGGGATCAGGGGGAGGGAAATCCCACGGACGCGGAACCTTTGAGTATTTTCAGTAATTATTGAATCAGAGGAATTTTTATTAGTTACCAGCGCCGCCGGCATAATCCTATTAATTTATAAGGGGTGAAGAACAGAGGAGCTGAGATTAAGACGAACCATGTTGAAGCGCAAACCACGCCCTGACCTTTATCTTGGCTCTTAATGGTCTTGTATTCAAAATCAATGAACTGCGAGATGTAGCGGACGAAGGGAAGAATTTCTCGGACTCCGTTGTTGATCAGTGACAAGGCGGTCAGGAAATTAACGAGTGTTCCGGCGATCGACTCCGTACTCTACAGGGACAATTCATGAGATAGTCTCAAGAAGAAAGAATTAGACACCAACGTCGAGATACGCCAACGTGGGAGGCGGAAGAACGACCTCGAGTCCCCACCAGTCTGAAATAAAATATCAGTTCAAGTACGAGTCGAGAGTGAGCTTGCCCACAGGTGAGAACAGAAATGCGATCCAGCGGAGGATGGATACCTGCATTAAAGAGGTTCAATTCAACTCGAAAATTTAGCGACCAGACCGACCTTTGTGGTCCGGGAGGACTGCTCTACCAGTAGCATAACCAAGCGCCATCAGTTGTGGGGTCATCTGTTCAATCCCATTGATGACCGTCTCAGCCGTTGGAACAGCTCCAGCGAGAAGCCCAGGCCCATCCCCGCGCTGGCCAATGCCAAAGTCTGGGGAGGAGATCAAGTTCACGATATGCATCTCAGAAAAGGTGCTGGTTAGTTTCTCCAGCGAAGCCGCAGCGACATTAGGCACAAATTTGCTAGATTTGTGGTGGGTATCCGGGGTAAATTGAGCGAAATGCAGATCGTGCTCTTCTGGGTCCGAATACGCAAGACAAACAGCGTGAATTGGCCCGTGCGGAGATTGGCTGACGTCCTTTCCATCTCCGGCTTTCTCGTCCATCACAGGCAAAGCACGCAGCTGCGCAATGACCTTGTTGGCGGAATTAGGTTGCATGAGCTAAAAATAAATAGTTCGTAAATAATGAATATTGTTGAACGCGTTAAATCACGAACTTGGGATTTAACTTTGCTCAGTTGAGGCATTGCAACAGCCTTCGTAATTGTCGCGGATGCATAGTCATTGGAAGAGGGGCCAACAATGAGTGACCGCACAATTAACGCGGACTCCTTCGCTCGCTTGTCCGAATTGGATGACAAGGGTTTCGACCAGCGCTTCGTGAAGGCATTTGCAGCGCTAGCCTTCTTCTCGTGCTCCTGAGCCTCGGATAAAATGGGCTTGTGCTTGGGGGTGGCAGCGAATGGGCGAAAGCTCAAACGACGAGCAGCGACCGGTGCTTTCCCGGTGTGAGATTCTGCTTCTGGCTGGGGCACAACAGGGACGTCGGATGTCTCCGAGGAAACGGGTTTGGTCGACCCCGACGAAGGTTCAGGTTCCGTTTCCGACGGGACCGTAGTCGAAGCCGGTGGTGAACTGGCCGGCTCAGGGGAGGACTGCTTCAGGTCCGACTCGGACTTGGCAACGGGGGGAACATTCTTGGTGGCTGGACCAGAAAAATAACCGAAGACGCCCATGCCGCTGGGCAGAACCTGAGGAGGGAGAGTTATGCCTTCGAGACGTCCTGGATGTCTTCAAATACGCTCTCTCAAGTTACGTCACGTCATGATTTACAAAAACGGAAGTTTACCGTGCAGCAGCTCTCCCTTCATCCTGCATGCATCGCGAAAATGCGAGGCAGGGTGTAACAGCGGCAATAGGCTCTGGGCACCCCACGAGCTGAGCAGAGATATTGTATATCTAAGTGCTACAAACACGGAACGAGTGTCTCTCTCCAAGTGGTGTGCTTCAGACGAGCTGAGGTGGGGATCAGTTTGCATTATGTAGCTAAAGTGCTACAGGTGTAGTAAGGGGTATCTTGAACCAAAGACGACCACTGCCATCCCTAACAGGAAGTTTACCTCCTCGAATATTCGTCTGAAGAGAGGGATGGAGGAGCTTGGGAGCACCGAGAACAGAGTCTCTGGAATTCCGAATTGTTATAAATTCTGATTCTGAGACGCTGCTATGCTTGTTCGACTTGCGCTGTTCACCGACTGTGCTAACACAGAGTTGTTGGCGGTCGACCGGATAGTCGTGGCCGACAAACAGTCGCGAAGATTCCGGCAAAGCCATCAGGCGTTGCATAGACTGTGTGCGGGCTTAGCATGAAAGAGCTAAGAAATCCAGGCACTGGACTCTTACCGAATACAGCGTTTTCGCGTCTCCCCCTGGGAAGTCACTACGAGCAGATCCAACATCGGGCTGGAAGATTGAATCCCCTGTAAATACAGACTTGCCAATGACATATCCAACATGATCAGGTGTGTGACCGGGAAGATGGAGTACTCGGCAGCTGAGTTCGCCGAGCTTGAACTCCTCGTCGTCCTGGAACAAAAGATCGAAAGCGTTGTCGAATGCCGAAGGTTTAAATCCATATACTGGGGCGAATGTTTCTTGAACTATCGATATTCTTTTGCCGATTCCGACGGGTGCGTTGAATTTCTTCTTGTAATATTGGGCAGCTGTCAAGTGGTCGGCGTGAGCATGGGTTTCGCTGGAGAAAAAAAAAAAGTCAGTTAGGGGAGTACAACATATCTCCATGCGTACAGAATGTATTTAATAGCCAGGCCTTGTTTCTGGATGAAAGACAGGATGTCGTCTGCAGTTGTCGTCGCAATAGTTCCAGATGACGGGTCATAATCGAGGACGGTATCAATGAGGGCAGCGTCCCTTGTGACTGGATCTGCGACTATATATTGCCTAAAGTTAGTTGATTAGCTTGAGTAACGCCGTAATAAAGAGTTCTTGCCATGTAGAGGTATGGCGCTCGAAGAAAGAAAAGACAGTCGGAGAGTCCCGGGATTGGCTGGAATAGCACTGTGAAGGAGAGCTATATCGTCGAACGGCTGCAAGTCCAGAAGGTGCTTGATAGAAAGAACGACCGGACCGGACACAGCGTTTGGCGGAAGAAAGCAGGGGAGACAGCGGAAACTTGATGTGCATACTTTGAGGTGGAGACTCCAAGTTGGCAGGACATTTATATTGGCTGAATTCCGATATCCTGGAGGGGATAGCGAGTATTCCGAATGGTCAGAAATAGTATGTAGCTCCGAGCAGACCCGGATTTGACCCAGGCAGTGTCTGGACAGGTCTGAGCAGCGAAGTAGTCGGAGTTGTCTACGCAATATTTTAAGGACTGATTGTCTTTTCCAGTGATGTTTCAAGAAACAGGTTCAAGGCGCAAAGAGGAAAGCAGCGTGCATCAATGTTGCATGACAGGATTTGCGTAAGCAGCATTCAAGTCGAAAGGAGTCGTGGCCTACGGCGTCTAACTCCCTTGTGCTCCCAATGCCCGACCGCTCAGGCTATCAACCGCTCTCCGCAGGCCCAGTCGACGATGCCGAAGATATACCTTCCTCAACCACCGCGGCCCCTCGAAGTCGCCCGCGCCGTCCCAGAATGGCATCCATAGACCTCTCCAGTCTCGACTCGGCATTCAAGCAATGGACCTTGGCAATTGCTTCCAGGTTGAAGCTTCAGAAGAAGCCAAAAGGTGGCCCTTCCAAGAAGAAGATATGGCGCAGTGTGTTCGAACCTATTGGTGTCCAATTCGTCGACCCGAACCCTGTCAAGACTCTTGATCATAAGCCGCCTATGACCCAGGCTGAATTTAATGCGTTGGCGGATAGCGTTCGGGGTGGGTTCGAGGACCTCATCTGCGCTTAATTCGAATTCATCTCTTCCCAGATGCGATTGAAGATGGAATTCAACCCAAAATGATAACCAAGGGCTCTTCTGGATCATACTTTGCTAGGACAAAGAATGAAATGGGAAGAGTGCACACTGTTGCCGTGTTTAAGCCCAAGGATGAGGAACCGTACGGGCGCCTCAATCCCAAGGTAATTAATGCAGCGTATTTGCGCGAGTTCTGACGTCCTTTAGACCACCAAATGGGTTCATCGTCAATTACGCTGGATTATTCCCTTTGGCCGCGCATGTCTGATCCCGAATTTATCATACATAAGGTTTTATAAGCTCGTTTTTCTATCAGTTGTGTACTCACCTCTATATAAGCGAAGGTCCGTTGAAAAACTATGTACCAAAACCACAGCCACTCAATTGCCAACCCAGCCGCGGCGTCTGTCTTAGACACCCGGTTACAGCTGAATATTGTCCCTCCAACGCAACTCGTATCTTTGTCTAGTCCCGTTGAGTCTTGTCGATAAACCGTCCCTTGTAAGCCGAGATTTACCTGAATCGATGTAGGCATTCTTTTACGACTGGCTCGACCGGAATGCGGCCAAGAAAGGCAAGCCCTTACCGGACAAAATTGGGAGCATGCAATTCTTCCTGTCCGGTTACCAGGGCAAGTCTTGTCAAGTATTTTTACGCTCGCTCTAACGTGCATTGCTAGATGCTTCGGAATTTCTCCGAAAACATCCGTGGCCAGGCAGAGCTATCGCTGACACCTTTGACGATTCAAGCCATAGACAGGAGGCTTTTCCAAACGGTTTCTTAGCGCGCTCAAAATAGTGTGCGGAAGAACCGGCGAAGCGGAGGATGATATCTATGACGATGCAGATTATGAGGATGAGCACGCCTTGTTTGACGCTACAGAGGCCGGTGATTCAAGACCGTTTTACTGGAGTCAAGCTCTTCAGCAAAGTTTCCGGGAAGAACTCGAAAAGTGAGGATATCTATTGTTTTGCCTCGTTAATTCTCATCTTCCACGACAGGCTGGTCATACTTGGTTCGTGTTGTCATAAGAACTGACTTGTATTGACAAGTAACCAGACTACCTGATGCTCAACACCGACCGAGGTGATTTTTGGCGGTGAAACAAAGAATAATATTAACCTGCTCGTCGTCAGGTGCGGACAATTACATGATCAAGTATTGCGACGGCGACCATGAAAAATCATTGGTCGATGTCGCACCTTCACGTTCTGCCAATCTGCAAATGCCTTCGATGCGTGAACTTCGGAAACCCGACGCTCACCCCACATACATTTTTCAACGTCCAGCTCTTCAATGGGTCCGTCCCCTCAACGAGTAGTATCTCGGAAAATTACACCCGAAAGCCGCACATACACATTGCAGCCATAGACAACTCTCTCTCCTTTCCTCACGAACACCCGCAGGGCTGGAGAACATACACGTACGGTCAGTGGATATATTCGTTGGTTTGCCTTGCAAATCTGACTTTTCTCTAGGATGGTGTACGTCTACTAATTTATAGTTTGGGGTGTCCCTGAATTCTCTTGTTAGTGTATCTTCCGGTCAGCGTCATCGGCCGGCCCTTTAGCGAGAAGACTCGGAACCATTTCCTACCCCTCTTGACTTCCAAGGAGTGGTGGGAGGAGACGACATTTTTGCTAGAGAAGCTATTCAGCATCGATCCAGATTTCGTATGTATCAACTCTCCGAGATCGAATGTTTTCTGAACTGCAAAAAGCATCCGAAAATGTTCCACGTAATTGGTGTTGTTTCTATTTCCTTCACCAATGCTAACTGTTTCATTAGCGGCAACTCGCCGTCATGAAAGGTGCTCATTCATTTGTCGCCCTGACTTTGTCAGCTAAACAGAATTAGGTCAAGCCTGGAATATCGTGCAATCCCTACAACACAATGTATGTCTTTGCTCTCTGCTTCTTTTTCGCGTGCTAAAAATGGTTTCTAGGACGAAGGTAGCAACGCAGAGAATGGCTTTTCAGTGTTCTTATAATTCAATCTAGGGCCTCTTGAATTGACGAGGAGGAGCAAGGTTTTGGTTTGGGACGACGAAATTGAAGTTGCAGAACAAGACCTTGAAGAACGGGCAGAACTATCCCCGAGGGCATCTATCAGTAGCGTCCCTCTTCCACGACGCAGACGTAGCAGCTCTGGGGGTGAATTCCCACCACCGATTCACCGAACCTCCACCGATTCCTCGGGTGTTCGCCCCGTTCCGTTTGCCGCCAAATTCAAGCGTGTTCATCCAGCGACAAAAGGCATCGACGTGCTGGAACACCTGGAACGTCTAGATGCGGTCGAGGCCAGTTTACAACGGCTTGGGGTCGAGGATTACGACGACGATGAGGAGGTAGACGTAGGGGAATCGTCGACGAAACCGATCCCGGTTCTGAGCTCTTCTTCCTCTGCAAGGGCCACCTCCCCCTTCTCCCCTCCGGCGAGTCCTCCGCTGCCGACAGTACCCGAAGTGCCGTCGCTCGCCAATTCCGACGGCGAGGAAGAAGATGTAGCTATGTTGTCCAAATCCTTATCCCATGTTGAAGGCCACCAACGATGGGCCAGTCAAGCAACGCCTGGCCATGGCCATGGTGTAGAGTGGATAAATTCAGGAGAGGCAGCCGCAAAACGCACTGTTATTGTGGAGGTAGGTTTTTCCCTATCAATACAACTTCATGGATCTCAGGCTTTTTCAGCGCCTCGAAAGTATAACCAAGAAACCATTGTGTACATGTTGGTGAAGCAGACCAAATCTTTGTATGATAAGAGCGACTTGTGTCGAATAATAGACGAGGCCTCCATTTCGATTCGAGTCCTCTAGTCTCCTTCTGTGAGTAACCACTGCGCAAAGTTGTCCAGCCGTTTCTTCTCCGCGTCGTCGTTGTCCCCTTCTATCTCGTCACCGGCACCGCTACGCTTGAACCTTTGCTTGCCGCTATATAGCGAAGCTTCCACGCGCAAACCATCGAAAAATCTCCCGTTCATTTTCTGAATAAAAAAGCCGTCAGGTCGCTTTCGAGTCAACAACAATTCCACGCACTAGTACGCAGGCCTGAGCGCTGAGAGGATCCCGAAACTTGACTGTCATGACACCTTCCGGCTCTTTCTAAAACAATACTTTAACTCGGGGATATTTTCAGATAGCAACGACTCACATCGTACAAAACCACGTTTGTGACTTCTCCCAGTGACGCACATTCATCCCGTACATCTTCCTTGAGATCGAGGAGTAATGAGGCATCGTCTTCCAGCCCTTTGAGGGTAAACATATGTTTCAGTACCACGACTCGACTGTTCTTATTCGCCACGTTGGCTGAATCCTCGGGTTGTAACATGGGACCAAATCCATCCTCGTCATCCCATTCCAGCAGCTTTCTGGTATGGGGCTCAGTATATGGCTATGATTTGAAAGTTAGTCTGCGAGAACTCACTTTTGCATCTTCCCGATGCGTTTCGACGCCTTCTTTTTGTCCATGGTTTTACGCGGCTTGTCGTTAGTTCCGCCGCCGCCACCAGAATTCTTGTGTGCGAAATCGGCCCTGGCCACTCGCATGACCGTTGAAGAGTCTCCGAACCGTAACTCCGCATCATCGAGAAGGTTCAGCGCCAGAAGAACCGAGTCCTCCTTGAAATACACCACGAGAGCCTCGCCGCTGAATGTGCCGTCGTCTTTGGCGTACATCTTCACTTTGGCCTCTCCCTCGTCATCTTCTTCAATAACCCCGCATTTCGAGAACCGCTCGAGAAGCTCGTCCGGTTCAGTGTCCAAGGGCAGACCCGTAACATAGACAGCCGTGTTTTTCGACTTGCGTTCGCCCGGCGGTTTCTCCTTCTTGTCTGTCCGCCCCCGCTTGATGGACGGCCCCGCTTCGGACGGTGCCGTGGCAGAGGTGTAATCCTCGGGTTCCTTGCGTTTTTTGTTTTCCCGGGCAAGAACGGGTGCAGCGGGCGTCTGGTCCGGGGTCAGAGACACGTTTATAGCAGCGAAATTGACGCGATTTACCTCTTCGTCCACGCCTGCCACGGAATAAGCTGCCTGTTGACGCTTTACCAGGTCTTCGTCGACCTAGGTCGCTGGGTTGGTGTTTCGGTACATAGGGAACGGCGGATGGACGTACCAGAGGGATCCAGATTCCCTTTACGGCGTCGTATTCCATCTCAGTCCCATCCTCTTCCTCATAGCGCCAGGTATTCGTGGTCTTTTCGAGGTATATCCTGGAACAGCGTTCAGGAGGACGAAACGAAGCAGCACAATGGAAGCCCACCGGTCGTCATTGGCGAATACATCTGCTAGTGCTTGTGCAGACGAGCCTGCAGCGGAAGTTGGCGGAGCAGTTGAAGACATGTTGACACTGCTTTGTGGCAATATTGAATATTCGAGTCAAATTCAGTCGCGGATTTCAGTTGTTTTATTCATGGCACTCTATGTATCTACTTGTAAAGTAACATAGGGAAGTAACCGGTCGGATCGTGCGGCGCGTTCGGTGCTAGTTGCGGAACCCACAGTTTCCGAGAAGTCGGCAAAGTTGGAGGCAGGGTTGCCTTGGTATATACTTTGCGGTTCGACGTGATGGACGAAATAGCGACAGAAAGGTCGACGGACTGCGGCACGTCCGCGGGGACATCCTTTTTGTCTTCCGTCGGGGCCGCCACGCTGGTCACGGCATTAGCTAGCAGGCAAAGAGGACGTGGTGGCGACATACGACTGGGCCGTGGAATGCTCGATGAGCAACGAGGAGAGCTCGGACTGGGTTACGACCGACAGCTGCGGGTATGCGCGGCGAACATCACGTTTCCAGTACGGATTCTGGGCGGGATCGGAAGCTGCAGAATCGGAGGTGAATGCAAGGCCGTTGGAGTATTTGTGGTATACCCTTTGTAGCCGGCGTAGAATATTTCTCTGGCCGGGACCCAGGCGGAGGAAAACGATTGACAGCAGCAAGCGGGAGACCGGTGGAAATCTCGGGGTTGACCACGGTAACGTCGCCTGTGGATGTAGAGTTTGTGAGAGACACAGAGGGAGACGGGATGGAACTGACGGAATTTCTTCCAAAAGCCTCTTGGGCTGAGATGGTAAAGAGTCGACTCGGCCGCTTTCTTGGTGGCCATGAGCGTAAGCAAAGGTAGTCCTTCCTTTTTGGGATACTGATATACAAGCCATCACAACGCGACCTTTGACGCGATTTGCGCACTGGATTTGCACGATCGCGCAATTATTTCAGCATTTTCAGCATATAACGGGCACGATTTTTTCTTATAGTCCATGTCTCTTACATTCACTCACCCGCCTCATCTCTCCCAGTACATCTCCAAGTCGCTGACCCTGGTCGGCGGACCTGAGGAGCCAGACCCTCACAATGTCCCCGTGTTCGACGAAACAAAATCGTCACCAGTCTTATACCTGCCTCCATTACTCTCCTCTCTCCCGGCAACCTTTCCTTCAACTCCTCTCCCCTCCGAAAACCCGCCAATAGTAACGCAAACGCGGTTGCCGGACATAGACCCCGCCTCCTTGTCGTTGCATAAAGCTCTCCATCACTTCAAACCCTACAACGGAGATTATGCCAGTCAGTGTGCATCCTAGGCGCTCGCTCAATTTTTTCATGGCGTTCTTAGGCACCCCATACGGCGAGGCATTTAATTGGGACCATTGGTTCTTCCGGAGCACGAGGAGCGAGAGTGGTATTGTGTGGTGTTCCGCAGCAAACGCAAAGCTGGGAGCGACGGCGACCGTTCGTCCAACCCCCTTCATCGAACCAACCTCCTTACCTTTTATTCAGCGTTGTACGACGCGGATAGAAAGGCCACGAGGAAGCCATCCAACGGAGGGTGCGTATTCCCCGGGTTTCTTCTTCAGAATTGGCAATGACGAAATGACTCAGCTTCTTTTATATTGGTACGGGATACCAAACCAATCGACCGGCATGAACCTCGCGACTTGCATCTGGCAGAGCCGCAAGCATGCGACTGCTGCGAACTCCGGACCACACCACTCAGAGCGATGAAACTGACAGCCGCCTCGTACGAAGTTTATGATTTAGAGCGGCATGTGCTTCGCAAAGTTGCCGGTAGCACCGGCGTCACTGTAGAACCATTCACGGGCGGAGATGTGGGTTGGTGAGGGTTGAATTCAAGATCTTGACATTGTTTTCGTAATGCTTTCTTGTTCATGTAGAGTAGTAGCATAGTGTCCTACTTAGCAGCAGTATCGTCGTCCCAATCTTCAATGCTATCGTTTGAAATCTGCGAGCAGCGAGGATGTCACCGTCCTAGAGGGAATCGGGTCGCTGAAGTCGATGGAAGGGCAAGTGGCTTACCTGCGTTGACTCGCCAATTTTCGGAGGCGTGTTGGGCGCTTCATTGCCACGCAAAGGCGATATAAATATTCCTGGACAGGAGCGAAAAACGGTGCCTCGGGCGTGGCGGGAGTACTCTGGTTTAGTTCGTGCGTGGTTGGTAAATCATCAGCAGGAGGCGCGAAGGAGAAGGGACCGGGAGACGGGCTTCGCTCAGCAAACTTGGGGCCCATATTGATGCTCGCATACAATTGCCCATCCGTGTCGTCTTCGCCTTCGGGCTCGACTTGAATCTCGTAGTAGTAATCATCGCTGTTCGATACGACGGCCGGATGAGGGCTGAGGGTGGAGTCTTGGGAGCAGGTGTGGGGTCTTTTTCGGGGTCCTTCTGAATGAAGGGTTCCCATCGAAAGTCGAGGGAGTCAAGCTCGTAAGCAGGTTCCAGCGGATCAGAGTCGGAAGGGTCTTCGGTGGGCGAGTCAAAATAAACTGGCGGGACTGTACGATATCCTGGTCCAGGAGTAGAATACATGTCCATGTAAGCGCTGTGGTTTAGGGAGTCGTTTAGGGAGTCGTCATATCGTTAGTGTAATTTTCGTGGTGATAGAAATCTGTGGACGGGGGCTTGATATTCTCGGCCAAAAATTGAGCAGGAGGAGGGGTCGAATGCAGTGGAGGCATGAAGAAAGAAGTACCGATAGCGTAGGTCGCCTCAGGTAGTGGGGACATGGAAACGAAGGGAGGAGAAAATTCGACGTAGGAGGGCTTTGGGAGACGAACAGACAGCATGGAATCAGAGCGCGATATGACGGAGCCTGGACCCGGGTGGAAAAGGAGGAACGACGTCGACTGGAAGGGACGGAGGAAGATAAGTAAATGCAGGTTCAGTGGGACGAGGCGGAGTTTGTGTCGACTGTGGTTCAGCAATGTTTTCAGTGTCGTTAGACGGGTCAGGAGTGGATAAGTGGATGGGGTCAGCGGGAACAGAAAATGAGAAGGGGTCATCGTGTTCTGTATCTTCAGCCGGTTTGGGAGGAGAAGGAGTCGGTTCAGTATTTGTGCGGCGGGGTAAAAGGAGACGGAGCGGGTGTTTGGTGACCAGGCTTGAAAAGGTGCTGGCGAGCCACGGGGGAAGCGGGACCGGCGGTGGAGGTGGCTTGCACACAATCAGAGCACGAAAGGTAGTTGAAGGGAACCCGCGAGTACCTCGGTAGTGTCAGAGGAAGACGAGTCCTGCTCCCACGGAAAAACTCCACCAAGTTTCTTGGTCTTTGTATTTCTAGGCATCGATTTGCCCATCTTGATGACGGAAAAGTCTGTACCAAGCCTGGCATCGCGGTGGAACTCGTCGTAGTCGTCGATCGGTGTCTTTGGAACGCTGCTACCAGAGGTGGAAGAAGTTGAGCGAGCACGGTTGCGTGCACCTTTCACGGATGAGCGGTGGGTGATGTTCATGGTCTCGACCATGCGGTCGAAACGAGAGTTGAGACCGGCTGTTTTGCGCCGTTTTGCGAGGACATCTAGCGAGAATTTGGACCAATTCAATTTGGGGTGAATGCGGAGAGATATGCACCTTGAGTGACGCTGGAAACGGTAGACGCGGTTGTTCTGGATGCAAGTGAGGATACGAACGACGTCGCGGATAGAACTACGCACTGGCCAATGTCGGAACCGTCGAGGAACTCTGAAAAGAGTCGAGCACGCCGGGACATGGCGCCAAGCGCAGAATAGCGCTAATCACAGATAAGGAACGAAGCAAACAAGGATCGGCGTTTTTGCCAAAGATAAGGAACGAAGCAAGACAAGGATCGGCGTCTTGACTACATATTTATTCTTATCCTGATCGGCCTTTCTTTCGACTTTCGCACGACCCTATTTTTTATGCAACGCCACCAAGGTTTGACTTCATTTTTTCAACATCTCGAACGCGACAAATTTGGCAACCCGACCAAACGATTTATTAACCTCCGAGTCGAGTTTTTGTTCAGCTTTTGTGAACGTCAACGCGTCAACTTTGCGACCCCGAATTTCGACTTGAACGCAACACCGGTCGGGGTTGCAATTTTTGACTTGGTTTTGGAAGCGAAGGCGACTTTTGACTACTTTGTGGACTGGTAGGGTCGGGCCGGTCGGGGTTCGGGTTTTTGAACTTGTCTCGGATTTATCGGATTTGTAACCGTCTTATCTCTGCGCCTTGATGGTCAAACAACTTGGACTTCCCCCTCCTGTCCCTTCCAAGGGCGCGCCTGTCTCTTCCACGGGCGTGCATGTAGCTTCCAAGGACCAAAGGAAATCACGGGTGCATAAACTCAGAATTACCACATTCTGTGCACTTTTTGGTCTTCTTTACTACTACTCGCCGTCGGCATCGCATTCCACACACTTTGGCATCGGCGGGAACCCAGCATATCTCATAAAGGTCGGTGGAACGTTCTCTGTCTTGAGCAACAGCCCATTCATCTGCCAGGCCCGCAATGGTGCCGTTGCAACCGAAAACATTATTTGCTCCAACGTCGGCGTCGATATTCTCAAGGCTGGTGCGGTCCGGTTTATTTCGACTGCGGCCGTGCATCCTTAACGACCATTTAAAGGCGGAAATGCGGTCGACGCAGCGATAGCCGCGACCTTTTGCATCGGGACCGTCAACATGTTCTCGTTAGTCAGCTTATTAATGCCGCGTTTTCCTGCTGTACGCGCAATAACAGGTCGGGAATCGGCGGGGGCGGGTTCATGACCGTACGTATCCCTCCAGCGAACCCGGGCGAGTCTTCCGAGGTCTTCACCATCGACTTTCGGGAGACCGCCCCGGCGCTGTCCAACGGGACCATGTATCCTCCCCATTCAAACACCAGCTCGTTTGGCGGCCTGTCTGTCGGCGTTCCCGGAGAGATTAGAGGCCTAGAAGAGGCGCATAGAAGGTTCGTAGGTTGCTGGCTGTGGATCGTGTATCAATGAAAGCATAGGTGGGGAAGCATGCCGTGGAAGACGCTTATAGAACCGAGCATCGCGCTGGCCAGCGGGTGGACCGTCCAGGAAGAACTCGGGAAACGCATTACGGTGCGCCTTATTATTCAGCGGGACCCCACTAACCCTTGCGCGCAGTGGTTTCCTAGCCTCATGTTAGGGGATCCTGACTGGAGTGCCGTGTTCGCGCCGCGTGGGACGTTCCTGCGCGAAGGGGATGTCATAAAACGAACCAACTACTCTCGGACTCTGGCCACAATTGCTTCGGAGGGCCCGGACGCCTTCTATAAGGTACGTTAGAGCCGTCTTCTCTGCCCTTGCTTTGTTCTCATCAGTGTGTCTAGGGCCCAATCGCAGATTCGTTGATCAGGAAGGTCCGCGCGACAGGTGGTATCCTTTCCCACACGGATCTCGAGAACTACACAGTCAAGGTGGACCATGCTTTGCAGGGAAGTATCGGGGGCGCAAGGTGTACACTAGCCATGCCCGACGTCGGGGCCAGGTGCGTCGAGCTACAACCCGACGCGTCGATTTGCTGCTACTTCTGGCGTCTAGTTCTCTTGCACATGCTCAATCTGATCGAGAAATTTCCCATGACCGTAAGGACACCGTTGAACGTGCACAGGGCCGTCGAGGTTCTCAAGTTCGGGTTTGCGGCACGGTTAGTCATGACCAAGGACGGGTCTCCGCGTTCATCTGCTGAGCCTTTGAAAGGACAAAAATCTGTGATCCCGCATTCAACAACGACACCAAACGGATTGATGAAATCGCGACCAAACCATTTGCGGACCTAATTGCCGTGAATATTACCGACGTGAGTGAATAGTGCCCGGTTATATTCTTGCTCCATATGTCGTTGCCAGGATCGAACGCATCCGCCACAATACTACAACCCCGAATACGACGTCAAGACGGACCATGGAACCGTCAGTTGCACCAACGTGACCAGAGGAGCGCACTATTAATACGGCGTTTTTCAGAGCCACA
Organism: Mycena leptocephala; assembly: GCA_029378395.1. NCBI lineage: Eukaryota > Fungi > Basidiomycota > Agaricomycetes > Agaricales > Mycenaceae > Mycena > Mycena leptocephala. The sequence goes on from JARJLF010002161.1 coordinate 31,548, forward strand.
CCGCGGTGGTGGACAAGAATGGCATGGCGGTGTCGCTCACGTCCACTGTGAACCTGATATTTGGGTCGCAGGTGTTGGATCCCGAAACTGGGGTGATTCTGAACGATGAGGTGCCGTAACGGACTGGTGCTAGAGTCGACCCACTCATGTGTTACGCAGATGGACGACTTTAGCACGCCCGGGACGCCGAACGGCTTTGGGCTGTGGCCCTCGCCCTGTACGCGCGGTTATATATATAAAGTCAAATGACGCGTTGTATTGACGCGCCGTACTGCAGACAACTACCCCGAGGCGGGCAAGCGGCCGCTGTCGTCGACGGCGCCGACGATCGTGGAGCACGCGGACGGGTCGTTTGCAGCGGCGCTGGGGGGCTCGGGCGGGAGCCGCATCTTTGGTGCGGTGTTCCAGGTGCTGCTGAACCTCGACTGGGGCCTCGATGCGAGCGCGGCGGTCGAGTTTTGGCGGATGCACACGCAGCTGGTGCCTGAGGAGGTGGACGTGGACGAGGGATTCCCCGCGCACGTCCTCGCTGGCCTGGAGGAACGCGGGCACAAGTTGACCGGTGCGCGCGCACATTTGGTTTGAAATGCGATGCGATCCGCTTACAAGTTTTCCAGTGACTGGACCCGTCGCAGCTGTGGTGCAGCTCATCGTGCAACGACCGGACGGGCAGATATTTGGTACGCGTTCTAGATTTTTTTTTGTCTACTCTGACTCTTTCAGCGGCGAGCGATTCGCGGAAGAACGGGATCGCGGCGGGATATTGATTATTATTTAGCTTACTAGAATTAGATCGCATCAATTTGGCAAAACCGGGTAAACAAAGCAACGTGGCTCGCGTACCTGACCACACTTCTTCTCTGAGACCCCGACAAGTGCCTGGAACTCCTAGATTTCAACGGAATGAGTGAGGTAGACTACGACCTGCTGTCGTCGTACGCGGGGCTGCTGAGCCTTGCGACGGCGTCGATATACATGGGTGCGCACGGGTCGCTGCCGCCGCCGCGCAACGCGACGGGTCGCGCAGCGAGGAGGAGGAGGTGCCCGAGCGCATGTCGTCCGGCGACGCGTACCTGTTCCCCGTCGTGAGCCCTCTTGTGCATAGAGGATTCCGAGGCTGAGTCGGGGAGCGCAGATCGGGTCGGCGACGCTGGTGGGGATGTACGCGGTCGTAAAGTACTTTGGGACCGCCTGGATCAACTGGCTGCTGGGGTCGTATTTCTCGGTCGCGGGCGTCGGCGCCGTGTGGAAGGTGTGTACGTTGCGTGCCACGACGGCTATATGCTTATACGCGCACAGTCATCGATCGCGCTGGCGCGGTGGGCGATGGGAGACGTGCGGTGGAAGGCGTTCGACGAGGTTGCGCTGGTGGTACGCAAGGGTGTGGCGGACGCCAAACGCGCGCCGTTGGTCTCGCTGGCGGTGCGCACGCCGTCGCTTGTGCTGCTGCCGCTCGCGGTCGTGCCGTCGGCGCTGTACACGTTCCACGGGCGGACGGCGCTGCTGACAGACGTGCTCGCGCTCGCGTTTGCGCACAACGCGCTCGCACTGCTCAAAATCGACTCTTTCCAGACGGGGTGCATCCTGCTCGCGGGGCTGTTTTTCTACGACGTCTGGTGGGTGTTTGGAACCGAGGTGGTGAGTGCCCACGGTCTCGGACATGCGAGTGACAGATGCTCACACGCCTGCAGATGGTCAAGGTTGCGACGTCGCTGGACGTGCCCATCAAGCTGCTCTGGCCCAAGTCGCTTGCGTTTGCCGGCGGACGGGGGTTCACGATGCTCGGGCTCGGGGACGTGGTGGTCCCTGGAATATTCATTGCGCTTGCACTACGGTATGACCACCATCGGGCAGGGGGGCCGGCACACTCGCGGTTCGCGAAGCCGTACTTTTATGCGGGGCTGTTTGCATATGTCGCTGGGCTGGTTGCGACGATGGCTGTCATGGTAGGTGGCGCGGGCGTTTGTGCGGTAATTGGTGGCTAATTTGCGGACGACAGCATGTGTTTGGCAAGGCGCAGCCGGCGCTGCTGTACCTGAGCCCAGCGTGCATCGTGTCGTTTGGGGCGACGGCGGCGCTGCGGGGGGAGCTGGGGACTGCGTGGGGGTGGAGCGACGAGGAGGCGGAGACTGATGCGCCGGCACACGAGGAGGACACCGGGGACGCGACGAGTGGGGATAGTGGCGAGCCAAAATGACAGTGTGCGACGTGCACCTGACCGTGGAGTACTAGAATTAGGGCGTCTTGGGGTATATATATTATACGCGAGTGGTTGCATCTCCATGTCGTAACCGAATGAATGCCTTTGGAGGCCATATGTGTAGTTGGAAAAAACAAAGTCAAAACTTGTCGCGAAAGCTGAGAAAATTAAAGTCAAGTGTTGGAAAAGCTGAAAAAATAAAGTCCGAATTTATCCAATCGGGTTTGCCAAAACTTGTCATGCTGAAAACACCAAGTCCGATTTTTCGCGGGTTGAAAAAAGAGAATAAAAGCAAGTGCAAAAATACGGCAAGCTACATGCGGGAAGGGTAGATCTCGATTGCAGCTATTGCAAGCGATGCCTAATATGGGTGGCCGGGGGTCCGTCGCGGGCCGAGTTCCTTGTGGTTGTCGTCCGTCTCTTGCACTCGCCGTTCAGCAAGCAATGTCCCGCGCGCCTTTCCCGACGCCGCCGCTGCATAGACAACAGGCCCAGGCCCAGTCCCAGTCCTGGCAGCCACAAGTCAGCCGCCCTCCCTCAATGCAGACTGGTTTGCAGGTCCTCTCGATTCAAACATGTTCGCTGCTCTCGATGCCCAGGGTGTCCTTCCTACTCCCTCCAGTCTCCCCACGTACCCCCAGTACCCTCACGCGTCTCGTCCTAATGTCCTGGTCCAGCCATCGTCCCAGTGGCCTGCTCAGTACCCCTCCTTTCCTCGTCCAAATGTCCCTCGCCATCCCCCGCCTTTTTCCCGGCCAGATTACTATCCGTATGACCGCCCGACGCCTTCGCTGCCCCCCTCGCTCTGGATGTCCCCCGTGAGCACACACCCGAGCACCCCCGCTCCCATGAGCCGCCCCAGACTCCGCTCTGTCCCCCGTGTCCCCCACAGGCTCCAGGTCCCCCCGTTTCAACGACATCTTCGAGGAGATGTTTCCCCCCGCAGAGAGGACCCCCCCGCCGCGCGTGTCTGGCTCCCCAGAGCTCACCCCCACTCGCAAGGACACCGCGACGACAACCCCGTCACAAGATCTGGAAGCTCTACAGCCACCACCAGGCGTCCCTCCCCAACGCCCAGCGCATGGAGAACATCACCTGGCGCATGATGACCATGCGCCTTCGCAAGGAGAAGGAGGCCTCCAGCACAGACAGCACAACTGTCGACACCCCCAGCCCGTCCACAGACGCCTCCGTCAAGACAGAGCCCGGTCTCGACCAGCGCGTCCCCGACGAGCGCGGCCGCCGCATCGACAAGGGCAAGGCAAAGGTCCAGGTCGTGGGCTTTGACGGCCTCAGCCAGGACGGTGTCGACGACGACGAGTACGCGCCTTCTTTTTTCACGTACTGCTTCTGCCACTTACCTCCACTTCCTCCACAGCGTCATCCCCATGGACTGGCGCGCAATGAGCAGGTCCCGCTCACGCACCATGGACTGGGCCCCCGCCAGCCGCTCCCGCTCCCGCCCCGGCGAGCCCTTTGACCCCCATCAGCAGATGGCCTCTTTCGACGGCCGTCTCGCCTTCCCCACCTTTTCAGACAACCCCCGAAGACCCTCCACCAGCATCCCCATCCCCGGCTCCGCCCTCGGCCGTCGCAGTCCCCAGCACCCCGCCTCCCGCTCCGAGCTCTCGTCCGTGTACGAGGACCAGTCCGACGTCGACCCCGCTCTCGACGCACGCTACATGCATTCCTTACACTATAATCACTCAATCTCCAACTACAATAGCCCCGCCTTCGCCCCTTCTTCCCTCCCCTCCTTCGGACTCCACGGCCTCGCCAGAATCCCCTCCTCGAGCGGCCCTTCTCCGGATCAGCGCGGCTTTCCCAGACACGTTCGAAAGACAAGCTTTGATCACACCGTCTCCAAGGATGGCACATTCGCCGGTATCGGGGGCCGCCACCAGGTCAACGGCAAGCCCCTCTCACCCGACAGCCTAATTGGCACAAAGCGCCGCGCCGAGGCACCCCATGACGAGAGCATGCTGCGCGCCGACCCCTCCAACCTCGACGGCAGCGCCCGCCCCGCCATCCCCCACGAGGACCCGTCGTCGTTTGACCACGGCCCCAGTTCCTTTCCCTCTTCCTCGTTCAACTTTTCCTATCCCCCGTACGAGGGCCTGTTTGACGTGCCCGAGTACTCTGCGAGCGGCTCCCCAAGTCGCTTCCACCACGCGCCACATTCCGCGCGCTCGTCGATCAGCAACCCTGCGTACCAGACAACCTCCTCGTCGCCCAGCGTCGGCGAGGGTGGTCTGTCTGCAGCCGCTGCAGCGGCCTCGGCTGCAATGGCTGAGGGCTACGCGCAGCTGAACGCCGCCAACCTCGCGGGCGTCGACGAGTCGGCGCTCGATTACCGGCAGCTGATGGGGCTAGTGTACCCGGACAATAGCCGGAGCAGCCTCTACACGCACGTCGACCCGACACAGATCCTCGCGGGCGGTGGGCAGGGTGACGGCGGGTACCCGAGCTTCCACGCGAGCCCGTCAAGTGACGGGTGGGGCAACGGCGTCAACTCGAGCTCGAACGCGTCGCCCGAGCCGTATAATGCGTCGAACGCGTCGACGCCGCCATCAACCGAAGGCGCGCCGAGTACAAGACCCGCACCCGCGACGCGCAAGTACATCCCGCTCAAGCACGGCGCGCAGGAGGCGCACAAGCGGAAACAGTCGCTACCCGGTGCCGCGGCATCGTCCCCGACACTCGGCCCGCTGAGGTCCTCGACGAGTACGCCCGATTTGACGGATCGCAAGCCCGCGACTGGCAATTCTGGCGGGAGTGACGAGGGCGAGGTCCCGACACTGTGCACCAACTGTCAGACGACGAATACGCCACTGTGGAGACGCGACCCCGAGGGGCAGCCGCTTTGTGCGTGGTTTTCCGCTGCCTGAACCTCACTAATTTCTTTGGACTCGTAGGCAATGCGTGTGGTTTGTTCTATGTGAGTGGCGCGTGTTCTGCGAATTTGCGTCCCCTGACCGTCCCCCCAGAAACTGCACGGAGTGGTACGGCCTCTTTCGCTCAAGACAGACGTGATCAAGAAGCGGTGAGTTTCGGTCCGCTGATTCCGTGGCCGTGATGGCTGATGCAGGTCGCACGTATAGGAATCGCGCGTCTGGAGCGCCGAGTAGCGGGTCGCGCAAGGGAGGCGGCGCGGGACTACCCAAGCTGGCGTCGTCGACGACGACGCGGCCGCGATCTGCGTCCAATTCGGGGCTCAGCGCGTCGCGGATGGGGGCGGTCGGGATGGGGAGCGCGGTGAACGGGGCGGGTGCGGGCCCGAGTGGAACGGTGGCGCTGAAGCGGCAGCGACGGACTTCTACTTCGCTGCAGATGTCGGGGATGACGAGGCGCGGCGAGTAAGACAGGGCGTACCTTTTGTGTGTGGGGCGCGACCCATGTCGTTTATATAGTACTGACCACCGCCTTCCTGTTTTCTAGTATAGTTGTGCTTTTTGTTGTAGAGTGTACAGTATGCCATTAATTGACTGTGCGTTATGGGCGTGCGCCGGTGCGCACGCGACTTGCTTTCAATGGTCGTGCTTCCCGCTTGGTTGTCAAAAAGAGAATGTGAGCAACGGCGTAAGAGCGAGAAATAGTGAGACGGTGGGAAAGGACAAGAGTGAGATACCCCGCAACTCTGCGATAGGGGTAACTCGTGCCACAATCAAGACATATAAACCTCAACAACCCCTATCCGTTTCGGAATCTTCCGTATATACGTGCACCAACTCGGCGCCCAGAACAAAGTACTAGGGATCCGCTGAAGCGCCTGGTGCTCGCGAAGAAGACATTGTTGTGCGCATAATTACTTCCGCCTTGCCGATCGTATCCCCTTTTCAGACACAAATTTTTTCCCTCGTTGTTGGGCCTGATTTCGGTACCAACCGAACCGCGCCATGAAAGCGCATCGTTTGGTGCTATTCCCATGGAGATCGACCCAGATTTGAACATTTTTGAGGCCATTCTTTCTCTGAACGACCGTCAGCCGCGCCCATTTAAGTTTGCTCTTGTTTACTGCATAATCTATCCTCTGCCTCATCACGTGCGGTCAGGGTAGATTGCTTCGCTTCGCTCGCAACAAACTGAAATGAAGTCTTGATGAGATTTGCACTATTTATCGACCGCTTGGGTCCGGGGCCAGCGACCCCTATTGCATGCCATGGTGCTCGTTAATGTGCGTCGCCATCATGCCGTAGGCCAAGCTGAAGCTTACATAGCGGTTATTGCCTGAACGCGCTCCCCGGTGCGAGGGCTTCCTTTTTATAGCCTGTAGCCATCTGAGTTCAGCACAGGAATTCTGTCTTCAACGCCAGACGTTCCCTGGACTCGGAGCAACACACCCTGTTTATTTTTGCGCAGCTCTGCCCGAGGCTGATATTCGTTAGTATGTGGGCGTGGAATTCCTTCTTTCAACGCCATCGGGCGAGTTGCTGGATGAATATACGAGCGGTTGGTTTTTTCTGCCTTTTTGGGTCGCGGGTGTAAGTAACGCTACATCGGGCCTGATGGCGGCGATAGACGCCTACGGAGCGTCAATCAGTGATGAGTCCTTTTTGCTGCTGACGCCCACTGTCTTTTTAGTTCTTCGTGGGGCACAGAATTCACCGTGACGGTAAAAGTTCAACAGGAATTCGTATTCGTGCTTGATTCGACCATCTATCTATCTATCTATGTAAGTACCTCACTACCTTGCGAAACAGATTCGCCCCTTCCAAATCAAACGATGTGTACGGTACGCCATGCGGGGGAACCGCGTAACACTTACGATTTTTCGCTGCGTTCGAAGCAATGATACAATATTGGTACTATTTAAAAGAATGGATAGGCCCAAAAACAAGCCTTTGGTCGAAGCCGAGCATCAACTCTTCAAAAGCTCTACCAGCACTGCTTCAGAGGCACCCACAACCACCGGAGTCACCGGAGAGCCATTGGTGACATTGATTATGGCAGGTTTCTCTCCTTTTGCCTGCGTTGTCCCGTCATTCTCCGCAGTAAAGTGCTGGCCAGCCCAACTGATACTGTCCTCGTCATTCGCACCATCGGGCGACGTCAGCCTCGACACCCTCACTCTCTTGACGTCCGGACCGAGCTTTGCGAGAGAAATATTCCTCCGCGGTCTGTCCCCATCCCCTTTGTTCCAAATGTGCAGATTCAGCACTGCAACCTTCGTCAACTTCCCATTGTTGTACCCCGCATACCCAACAATTTCGGGGTGGTCATCCATCGGCAAGGTCCTGATCTTCAAATTCCCAGCAGTTCCAATGAAATCCGCACCGGCGACGAGCCCATAGAAGTTACCATGCACGGCCTTGGGATGGCCTGCCCCGCCGTCCACACTCTGCCACGGCGAGATGCGGAAGTTGGTGCCGAGCTGCATGGACACGCGGGAGATGCCCATCGACATGCCGTACAGCAGGAAATCTAGTGACCAGAGCGCGCCGCCGAGCGTGCCGAATAGGAGGGGGTTGACGTTGTTGCCTCCACCGATGGCTGTGCCGACTTCGCCGAGGACGACGGAGATGTTGCGAGGATTGGAAAATTCAATGTTGGCGCGAAACTTGCTCTCCATCTTGGAGACGGTGGTACTGTGGGTGAGCAGCTGGTCTGCAAGATTTACAAACTCAGTTCGTGTTTCAATTCAAACTCGAGGGCACATTACCTTTGAGAGTGCCGCTTGCGTCCCCTTGGTAGCTGTTTTTTTTTTTTGCTCTATCAGTGCCTTCACCGAAAAACGGCCTTAGACTCACTAGTGCCGCGACACAGTCTTCACATGGCCGCCTTCATCGAGCTGTTTGAAAATCTTCGACCTGTGAATGACGCTCAACTTTCAGATTCCCATCTCTGCTCCGAACTCACAAATCCCACACCGTGGTATCAACACTCGAAGACAACGCCAGCGCCTGGTACCTCTTCGGACTCGCCCCCAGTCCACCAACCCCCTTCTGCAAATCCGCCGCATACCCACTCCACCCCTTCGCATAGATCTCCGGGGTAAAGTCCGGCCCCCGATCGGGGTGCTTGCATCCGAACTGCGGATAAAAGTTGGGCTCGTTCCCAATCTCGGTCGCGTCCAGCTGCGCCGGCCCACCGGCCATGGCCTTGACGCACGCATCGGCAAACTTGATGCCGTTCGGCACGTTCTTGCGGGCGAGCGGCACCTGGAGGGTGTACCGCGCGAGCGAGGCGGGGAGGTTGTTGAACGCGCGGACCCAAGGCGCGCCGATGGTAACGTTGGTGTGGAGGCGGCATTGGTCGAGGTTGGAGGCGGGGAGGGTGGCTTTGTTGAGGGCAGGCGAGAAGACCGCTGTTGTCCATGGAGTACCGCCGACGCGGAATGTGGACGGGGGTGTTGCCGGTTCGTGTTGAGATGAGGGACAACAGGAATTTGGAGAATTTATTTGGTTGTCGAGGCCTGTGCGGGTGAGTTCGGAAAGGGTGGATGCGCAACAGTTCTGCGTACCTAAATAGTCCGGGAAGCTCTTCATTTCAATGCCAAAGCCGATGTAGCCTTGGGGGACGGTCCACGTCTTGTCGGGCGTGGCTTGTGGGCTGAATTTAACTGCATCTTGGGCTCCTGCCCTTGGAGCCACGGCTAGCGCGAGTAAGAAGAATTTGGTCAAGAGTCTCATAACGGTGTGCTTTGAGTGTCGCCAGTCGCGCTTTATATACCACGCGAGTAATTGAGAAACGTATGGTAATCATTGTTGTGAACCCTTGAAAGTCGAGACAGTCGAAACGCCCGATGTTTGACTTGGTTTGCTTTCCCGTTTTGATCTACGTATAGTACGGCACCCGGCCGTTCCGATTCGGGACCTTGCGTCGGCAATCCTATCCTATCCTATCCTATCCTATCCGCGTCGGACGCACCGCCACCATCAGCATCACGATGCGGCTGTGTTTTTCTCTTGGCATGAGGATGTGAGCTGATTTGAGTCGTCGACCATTGTCGAGCATTTCTCGGTTGAAACTTTGCAGCCGATATTTCAAAGGCCTGGATGTGTGTGACCCAAAGTGCGGGTCAAACCGACATATGGAGAAAGAGGTAGTTGCATGATTCACTGAGGAGCATTCTGTAAGTAATTGGAATGCCTGCTACTTAAAATCTGCGCAGGAGCCGTAAATCATCTACAATTTTCACGAACCGCTAAATGTGTCGACCTCGATTAAAGCTTTCTTCCTGTTAATAAATAAAATGTCTCGTACACGTTTACTTAGCGTGGAGGTCATAAATCCCGCGATTTTACTCCAAAACACACCGAATCCAAACCATGTGAACTATGTAAATCGAGCGCCTGTCGTCCGTGCGGCCACCGCTGCGGTCGAGATATACTGATACCATCGGTCTTGGCACTTGATATCCTGGTTGGTCTAGTATTTTCCGGTTTCTAAACGTCTAGTCGGAAATCGGGTTGTCTGAGTAGCGATTGGCGGGCTGCGTTCGACTCGGAGGAATGCTGGATCTGTCCGCAGATTCAAACTTTGCAAACGTAATTGACGGCGTCGAAGAATTCCATCCCGTCCTACTCGACTACCCGCGAACCGCGGTCCCAATTACACCACGTATTCAAGGAACAGGGCTTTAACTTAAAAGTCTGAGGCCAGGAGTCTCAGTCAGACGCGCTCCCTGTCTAGGCCTGGGCCCGCGATCGATTGAAACAGCAGAGTGAGACACGATTGAATCGAAGGTGAGACAGACGCGCGGACCCTGCTAGTGCATATCCACGACGGACTCGGAGCCGGTTGCTTTGGGACCGAACTAGCGTGCCCGGCGACTACTCCAAATTATAGTGCACCGGTTAGTGTGACATGAAGGCGATCGCAGTAGAGGCCAATGTGCGGTGCTCAGTATCACCCCTGTACTGGATGAGAATGACCCCATTTTAATTTTTTCATGTCCCTTGCGGCGTCAACGTCAACTGTGCTCCTAGTAGTCGAAAGTGTAAGAGTATCAGCTCCTGGTAACGATAATTGTGGTGTATCATGTTTGCTAATTGATCCCTCTGTGTCTTTTGACTTTATACCTTCACTCTGGCATCTATATTCCGGCCATACGCGCGCGGGGCGACGCTAGAGGCGGGGGACGCGTCTAGGGTGGTGCAGCGGCGGGTGTCGCGGACGGACCTCGACTTTGAGGCGGCGCTGCTGGCAGAGGGTACATTCAAGCTCAGGGAGGGGCTCGATGTAAGCCAGCTCGGCCACGACTCGCCCATGCCGTCGCCGTTGCGCTCCTCGACCCCGGGGAGACAGCCGGCGACCCCCAACGTCGTCCCGCCGACGCCGACCCCAGTCGCTGGCCCGTCGCGGAGACCGCCCTCACCACCCACCGACGACGACGAGGATCCCCAGGCTGGCGTCAACCGTCGCTCGATGTACCGTGCACCAGGCACCTCGTCGTCCCCGGACCTCGCAACCCTCCTCCGCAAGGCAAAGGACCGCGGCACCGTCCTTTCCCCAAAAGCCAGGGCAAGCCAGCAACGTCGAAATGGCACAGAAGAGCCACCCCCCGTTCCCAACCAAATCACTTCCATTGCATACGCAAGTAACAGCCCCAAGGGCAAGAACAAGCTCCAGCGATCCACAACGAACGGCGACGGCGACAAGGTCGGTCTAGGTTTTATTTAGTTGATTTATTTCCAGCGAGCTCATGCGCGCGCAGCCGCCCAAGTCGTCGGTGCGCGCAAAGACAAGCGCGTTCCTCGGCAAAATGCTGGGCAATGGCGGCACGGTCCGCGAGCGATCGGTGCGAGACATGCCCTAGTTTATTCGCCTCAGCTCACCCCCACCCAGAAAACAGACGCAGGCCAGTACAGCGCCTCGTCCTTCTATACCCCGCCCGTGCCCCCCATCCCCGCCCAGGTATACCACACCCCCGTCGGCTCCCCCATCGCAGACGTCTTCACCAGCACCCCCCGCACCCCAGACACCACAAAGCCCTCCCACCCATTATGGGCTCCCCCTTCCGCGAGGCCAGCGACGATGATTCCCTCGTTATCGTCGACAGGATACCCCGCACCCCCTCGCCCCTCGCCCCGCACATCGACCCCCCACCCACCACCCGCCAGCGCCGCAGCATGAGTGTCGGCGAGGTCGAACTCAAAAAGATCGCCGCACAGGCCCGCCGCACCGACTCAGACAACCCCGCGCTCTCGGGCATCTTGGACGAGTTCCAGGGCCAACTGAATGGCCTTGCACCCGCCGCCCCTCTCGACCTCCGCGACCCCTCCACCCCCGCACGCCGCGCCCAGTACACCGTCCGTGCAAAGACCGACCCCACCCCGACCCCCCTGCTCACCCTCCGGCTCCCCGACGCCAAGGACGACGATGCCCCCATTGTGCCTCCGCGGACAACATCCCTCCAGAGCAGCTCGCCGCAAAACTCGCCGCGCGTGGTATGGCAACCGCCCCCTGGCGGCAGCCCCCTGCGCACCCGAAACCACAACTCGTTCGGCGGGCTCGTGCAGAACGGCAGCGCCAAGACTCGGCCCGGCTTCGCATCATGCACGGCTCCAGCGCGTCCATCTCGGAGCCCTCCCTCATTCCCGTAGGGGATGTCTGTGAGTCTCCCCACTCCATCCGCCTCGTGTCCTCACCACCTGTAGCCTCCGCCTTATATAGGACTTCCCAGCACGACCTCTCCGTTCACGACCTCACTCTCGCCCGCGTCTCCACCTCCAGCCACTCGCCCGCCCGCGGAGAGGACCCCGAGGACATGGATACCCGCGGCAAGGAACTCGCGACCCGCTGCTGGAAGGAGGACGAGGAATTTTTGGGCAAGGAAAGATCGCCGAGTGGCTCGGGGCGTGTGCGTGCTGCCCTTACCCTCTGTTCTTACACACTGACCTTTTCGCAGACGGCGATAAACAAGGTAGCGCTACGCTACTACATCAACTTTTTTGACTTTACTGGGCTGCGGCTCGATCTTGCGTTCCGGTGTGTTTTATCGCACGTTCATTAACCGTGGGCTGACACACCTGCAGACGCCTGTGCGCCAAACTGTACCTCAAGGCTGAGACGCAGCAGGTCGACCGGATTCTGGAAGAGTTTAGTCGCCGGTACTGGGAGTGCAATCCGGGCGGCCTGTATGGAAGTGCTAGTGAGTTTTGTGATTACATTTTTCGCTAGCTCTAACAAGTGCAGACATCGTCCATGCCGTCTCGTACTCGCTGTTGCTGCTCAACACCGATCTGCATGTCGCTGACCTCGCCACCCGCATGTCGCGGTCGCAGTTTGCGCGCAACACGCTCACCGCGATTCAGATGCAGCTCCAGCCAACGCCGGCGCAGTCCTCCATGTCCGACCTTACGCAAGACTCGGCCAGCCTGCGCGCCGAGACAATCGAGTCGACGCCGCCCGCGAGCCGCTCGAAGCGCAGTGACAGCATAACGAGCTGGCACAGCATCTCGCGAGAGGCGATCGTGTCGTCGCCGGCCGCGAACGGGAGCACGCCCTCGGTGCAAATCTCCGCCGCCGGGCACGAGCCGCGCTCCTCCGTCTCCAGCATTGTGTACGGCCGCTTATGGGAGAATGACATGGAGAGCCTGCTCAAGGTGCGTCTTGTTGTCCGGTGCGATTGTTCGCTGCTCATTAAGTTTTAGGAAATGTACAATGCTGTCAAGAGCCAGCAGATCCTGCAGCCGCTAAACAGCAGCCGGTCCTCGACGGGGTCGCTAAGCCCGGGCGCGACGATGCTGCGGAATCGCAGCCAGCGGGGCCCGCCGGATCGGCTCACGACGCTCAAGCGTGGGAGCATCCGCGGACTGCAGTCGATTCTCGGCGCGCAGCAGGCGGCGAGCCCGTACAGCAGCAACAGCAGCATCGACGGGCGGACGAGTCCGTCACCGAGCTTTGCGACGTCGACGCACGAGACGATGTACAACTCGAGCTCGTCGTTCCTGACGCCGACGCTCGGTTTGCGTCGAACCTGTCGCACACGATCATCCGCGAGGCGCAGGAAGATGACGACCGGAGCATCCACAGCGACGACTCGACATCGACGAACATCAGCATCAATGACGAGGAGCTGGCGCTGCTCGGGGCGCCGTGGGCGAAGGAGGGCATGCTGTGCCGGAAGCAGTACTGGGAGTCGGTCGGGAAGCGCGCGCGGGACAAGGCATGGCTCGATGTCTTCGTCGTCATCCAAAAAGGCGAGCTCAACATGTTTACGTTTGGCGAGAACAGCCCCGGCGCGTCGGGCGCGTTTGGCGGGGGAAATTGGCTGGTGCGTCGTGATGCCGGAATCTGCACTATATCCCTAATTTTTCTGTAGTCGAACGCAAACGCGGTGGGGACGGTGCAGCTGTCGCACTCGCTGGCACACTCACTGCCGTCGCCGGGGTATAACCGCCAGCGCCCGTATTGCATGGTGTTGACGCTTGCAAACGGCGGCGTGTACTTTTTCCAGGCGGGGACTGAGGAGCTCGTGAACGAGTGGGTGTCGACATGCAACTACTGGGCCGCGCGGACGAGCAAGGAGCCGCTTGCAGGCGGTGTGTCGAACATGGAGTACGGATGGAACCGGCTGGACGAGCCGTCGCACGGCCGCTCGCACTCGGAGACGGAGACGGTGGACCTGTCGGACATGATGAGCGTGCGAAGCGGGCGCAGTACGCGGAGCAAGTTTGGTGGGTGGCGGGACGGTGCGGCGACGGTGCGGGGGACGAGTTCGCCGTGGGCGGACCGGACGTTTGTCAATGACTGGAAGCCGCCGCTGCCGCCGACTGTGTCGAGCCCGCACGACGAGGAGACGCAGCTCGAGGCGCTTCGCAAGCATGTCACGTCCATGAAAAAGGACCTCAAACAGCATAACGAGTATCGCGAGCCGATGTCTGCACTGGTGCGTGCACAGTTTTTCTCTCTTTCTAGCATACTAACATGTCTAAACAGTACCAGCCACGCAGCTCCAACGCCGTCAAGGCGCAGAGCAACTGGGAAAAGAAGTCGCAGTATCTTCTGACCGAGATTGTCAAGTACGACTCGTATATCGACTCGCTCCAGGCGGCCATGTCCCTCCGGCTGAAAAAGCGTGGGGAGAAAGGCAAGTGTGCTTTGAAGGTTTCGTGAATGGTCGATGCTGACGTTCGCGCAGCACTGGAACGGGCCTTGAACGGCCACGCGGTCGATTCGCCCGGGGGAAAAGGCAAATGGAATGGTCCCGAAGAAGAGACGATCCACGAAGACGACGAGCCACTTACACCAGCGAATAAGTCGCAGTTCCACCGGCGGGAGACGGCGGAAGGGGGCGAGGTCGAGGACTGATGATGTCTACTATTTACTACGTACATACAGCATACTCTACTTACGCTCTGCTGATTATATTAGTTTCTTTTCTTCTCGGATCTCTTTTTATGTATTTTGCTGTTTTTCTTTCATTGTAGGATTCGTACGGGTCGTTGACATACATGATAATATACAAGATACATAGTATGGAGGGAGAAGATCAGCAGGGTCCGTACTTGGCGTCTGCGATGTGGGCTTCGAGGCCGGAAGCAGACGTCTTGGGCGTGAATACTGGAGATCGTGAGCGCGTGAGGAGAAGGAAGAATGCAAAGCGAACCTGAGCCGCCCGCGTTCGGGGCATACCAGACCGATCCTACATCGTTGGCCGCGTCTGTTCCATAGTGGAACACGGCAGAGGATTGAGAACCTAGGAAGCCGCTGTACTTTGCAGTACGAGCCGGGTCATTGGCTCTGTCGAGGTAGTATTGCATTGATCTAAAAGTAGCGCGTTAGTCGCTCTTTCACGATTGAACATCACTGACTTGGTCCAGATGCCCTGCGAACCGATTCAGCATTCAAAATCGAGGGGAAAATAGGAGATCGTACCTTGAAAATTTGCTACAAGGAAAAACGACGGATGAGGAACGGCAGTTAGATCATACTTACGATCAACGAACCTGGTCTTGATTGCACACAGAGCCTCCGGAGGCAGCATTGTCACAAGACTCTCTGAGGATGTTGTTGGTTGTCATCAACCTAATAGTAGCGTCGAGGGTGATCTCTGCTTCAGTAAGGAGGGTTGTGTCCTTGGTGACTGCGTAGAGTGCCGAAAGACCAGAAGCGATGACTCCCTGTTCGTGTCTCTATCAACTGTACCGATATTGCACGCTCATAAAGACGTACCTGGTTATACGTCCACGTAGTTTGCCCATTGTTTTTGCATGTTCCGTCCTGCGTGAGCCCGTCGTTCCAAAGGCCATCGGAGTTGCGCATTCCGCTGTTCTTCACTGCGAGATAGTTCACGTCAGACCGTTTTACCATCCAACTTGGAGCTCTTACACCAGTTCCAGACCAAGTTTGCATTGTTAAGGAAAGCCGTCTGGCCAGGAAAGTTGATGGCCCCAGTCGCAGAGATGAGAAGGAAGAGTTCATTGGTGATGGCTAAAATCACATGTCAGGGTACAACTGCGAAGGGAGTCGCGTTTTGCGTACCATTCTTGTACGTGTGCGCCGTTGACCACCAAACTAAAAAATGTCATTGGGGACGGAATTTTCTTGGAGAAAGACGCACCTCCTCCGCCGCAGGTACTATCCCATTGCCCTGCGGATGAAGGTCAACGACAACCCAAAGAGAAACCGAAAATGCAACTCACCGACAATAATATTGTAGATGGTGAGGCGCTGTTCTATCACTCGATGTCAGTCAAACTTCTGACCATGATACTCACTTGAAAATCTCACCAGATACGCCGTCGCGTCCTCGCCTCGCGCCTGCTTGTAATCGGCGATCTTCCAAAGTGCCAGAACAATCCACTGGTGATCATTGAGTCCAGCAATTCAGTAGAAATTTCGGATAGGCCTACTCCGGCGTCGTCATTGCTTCCGCCTAGGATGCTGTTCCAGTGAGCGGCGCTACTATCTTGTGCGGATTTTCCGATGAAAGATTGGTCTGCCACTGCCGCAAACTGGTCCGTTCCTGTAGCAAGCATCTGTAGAAGAATAAGAATTCAAGGCGCCTTTTCCTTATTTGTTCGTACCAAGTTATGGAGATCCTCCAGTGTATTCTGCGGGAGCCATTCATTGAACACTAAATCAATAGTAGGTTTCAATCTTCGCTTACGGCGTCTGTCCATAACGATCCTGAACCTTTCGTCAGAGACTGGATAGGCAGCAATATTCACTGAAAATAAACCTCCGGTGTATTGACCGTTACCAGTGTTGAAGTAATGTGACTGCAGTGTTTTGCGCAACGGCCTAAACGCGCAGGACGGATTTTGTTGAGGCCAGAGCTTCCTTAGTTGGACCCTACATACCAACGCAGTGTTCAAAGTTGCCTGGCATTGTCGTTTCTCGATAACAGGGTGAGCATCGACTGCAGTGACAATCAAAAGCGCAGACACAACAGATGGGAGGAAGGCGAGCATAGTTCGAGGATGCAAATGCACACGTTCACATAACTCAAGAACGGCAAGCTTTATAACATGCGCGATCGCATATTTTTATCCTTCTCGATATGTGTACGGTCACTGGTCTTGATGAAAGCGTAAAATTATGCTGACAATTGATCAAGAGACCTTCGAATCGTCTTGTGAACCAGTCCCCGTCAGCCCAGGGGTTGCTCAC